>PVIC010015901.1:0-34628 GCA_004025085.1 Thryonomys swinderianus
TCATACTTTCTAGAGCTCATTTGCATCTACAGGTGCTCATATCAAAGAAAAGATCCGGTATTTGCCTATCTGTGATCTATTTATTTGACTTATTAGTGTGTCCTCCAGGTGTATCCATTTGCACATAAATTGATCAATCTTGTCATTCTTTATGGCAGAGTAATACTCCATTTTATTAAAAATCCCACATCTTCTTTATCCACTCTCCAGTTGATGGACATTTGGGTTGTTTCCAAGATTGAGCTGTCACGAACTGAGCTGCTATGAACAAGGGTGTACATCTGTCTTTCCAATGTGATTTTTAAAATTCTTTTGGGTATAATCCTAGCAGGGGGATAGCAAGGTCAAATGGGACCCCTAGCCCTAGTTTTCTGAGAAATCTTCACACAGGTCTCCACATAGGTTGCACAAGTCTGCAATCCCACCAACAGTGGAGAAGGGTTCCTTTCTCTTCACAGCCACACCAGCATTTATTGTTGGTTGATTTTGTAATCGCGGAGGAAAGACAGCCTGTTTAACAAATGGTGCTGGAAAAACTCGACTTTAACCTGCCAAAAACTAAAGCTAGATCTATCTCTTTCACCATGCACAAAGCTAAATTCACAATGGATACAAGACTTAAACATTAAAACAGAAACAATAAGCCTTCTGGAAAACAGGTTAGGCAAAACTCTTGGAGACACTGGCTTAGGCAGAGACTTTATGAATAAAACCTCTCTAGCACAAGAACTAGCAGAAAGAATCAACAAATGGGATCTCATTCTACTGAAAGCTTTTGCACAGCAAAGGAAGGCACTGACACTGCTAAAAGACAACCAACAACATAGGAAAAAAATCTTTACTAGCTGTTTATCAGACAAAAAGCTATTATCTACAGTATATAAAGAACTCAAACAGATCAGCCTCCCCAAGTTCAAAGACCCAATTCAAAAATGGGCATCTGAAATGAACAGACACTTTTCAGAGGCAGAAGTCAAAGCAGCTAAGAAGCACATGAAGAAATGCCCAACATCTCTGGTCACTTGAGAGATGCAAATGAAAACAACACTGAGATTTCATCTCACTCCACAAAGAATGGCTGCGATTACAAAATCAACCAACAGTATTTGGCTTCTTTATTTAAGATAAAGTGGTTGAGTGTGCTTGAAGTAGGGTTTTTTTTTTTTTTTCCCAGTGTCATGCATTTTCATCACAGTAGCTTTGTAGTGACATTGGGGGAATAAGTGTAACTCCCATATCTGTTAAATATCTGCAAGAGTTCATGTTCTCTAAAATTGAAGAATAAGTTCTAGGAACAGTGGAGGTTAAACGTAGGAAAAATTAGTCAATATATCCACTGTCTAAAAGAGACAGAAGGAAGACCTCAAAGTGAATTTCCTGAGGATCCTGTTTCCCAGGGGTTTCTATGGAACACAGTCACTAAGTGGGACCAAAACTATAGTCACCTAGTAAGATTGGAAGTCCTTAAGTAATATTGACTCAATAGGAATTACAAGGTGAGTATGAGGTGGGACAAAACTATGGTCAACAACCAGATTACAAGTATAGTCAAATAGCCAATATTTATTAAATGGGAATCAAATAGGGAAACAAGTCATGAAGCAAATGGACAAGGACCAACAAGAATTTTCAGGAAGGGACAGGTTGGGGACCTTTCTTGGCAGGGATGGGTAAATACCTTGGTTCCCCACCTAGGTGACTGATACTTAGTCATCAATCACTACTTAGAATATCAATCACTGCTATTTATCCCAAGGGGCAGAATGTACATATAGTAGTTTGTCCCATTTTATGATGCTAACCAGTGAATGTGCCTCAACTGGTTTCCTATGCCAAAGACATAAAATTGTCTAGCTGACTTATAATAATTTTTAACTGTTTTAGCTACCCACAGTAGTAGTGTGATTTCTTTCTTTATTTGTTTTCTTTGAGACAGGGTCTCAGTATGTAGTTGAGGTTGACCCTGAGCTCACTACGTAGCCCAGACAAGCCTTGAACTCACAGTAATCCTCCTGTCTCTGCCTCCTGAATGCTGGGATTCCAGGCATGAACCACCACACCCAGCACTATGGTGTGTGGTACTGATTGCTGGTGCGTGTGAGTCACCACACCCAGTATTGTTGTATGTGGTTACGGGGCATCAAACCAGGGACCTTACACTTGCTAGGCAGGCGCTGGAACCACTGAGCTAAATCTCCGGCCCAATCGTATCATTTCAAATCAGGGATTATGATGTGCCCTGCCTTGCCTATGTTCCTAAGAATTGCTTTGGAATTCTAGGTCTCTTCTGATTCCAAGTGAATTTTAGGATTAATTTCTCTATTTCCACGAAGCATGCTAATGGTATTTTGTGTAGGATCACATCAAATCTGAATAAAAATTTTTGAAGCATGACTATTTCTGCAATATTGATTTTTTGTACCCAACAGCAAGGGAGATCTTTCCATTTTCTGTGATTTTCTTTTTCTGAGCACTATCGTTTTCAATAAAAAAGATCTTTTATTTTCTTCTTTAGCTTGATTCCTAAATTTTTCATTTTTCTGAATGCTACCATGAAAGGTACAGTTTCTGTAATACCTCTCTCAGTGAGTTTGTGTATAGCAATCCTATTACTTTTTAAGTGTTGGCTTTGTATTCACCTATGTTGCTGTATTTATTAAATGTAGGAATCTTTTGGTGCAATTTTCTATGTAGATGATCACATCATTTGCAAATAATGGTAGTTGAACTTAATCCTTTCCTATTCTTATTCCTTTTATTTAGCTCATCAAATTGCTCTGGCTAATATTCAGAATTACCCTGAATAGGAGTGGCAATAGTGGACATCCTTATCTTGGCCCTGATTTTAAACTGAAAGCTTTTAGTTTTGTCTATTTAGTGTGCTTTCAGCTGTGGGTTTGTCATACATGACTTTCATCATACTGAGAGAAAGACTGTATATACCCATTTTCTGCAGCATCTTGGTGTCTATGTCTGGGCCCTGGCCCTTTCCACTCTGGTGTTGTGTGTGGCTCTGTTTCCCAACCACTTCAAACAGAGCAGTTTCATTTGTCTTCACACTTTGCCTGATGTTTCTGCCTTGAAGCCAGTCAACCATGGACTAAGAGCCCTGGAACCATGAGCCAAATCAAATCTCCCCCACTTCAAGTAATGTGTTAGGGATTGTGCCCATCTAATGAGAAAGTTGATTGATACAGAGCCTCCAACATCATTCTTCATTGTGGAGGTCTGTCCTGTGGGTTATAACATGCTTACTCCCTACATGCTGATAGTGTCCTGTGATTGTGTAAGTGAAAATATCTCCAGACAGTGCTAAATCTGTCTTACTGGTAAATATTCTCTGATTAAGAGTCTTTGACTATTTTCATAATTGTACAGCAGCAATATCTCACCTTTTTCAAGAATACAATCTAGTTGACAACTGACTAAAAAAAGACTTAACTCCCAAATCCCATTTTAGAGACACTTCGTACACTCTGGCACTGAACTTTTCAGGTCTGGATCTTTAGGAATCAGTCTTGGAGGTACATTTACTTGTGTGAAATTGTTACCTATGGATTCAGAGCTTGTGGGTAAATTTTTAAAAAAATGAGATTAGGCACATTAAGGAGCTGGTGTGTTGTGCAGCCATCACAGAGACCTCAGCCTTACAGAGTCTCAGGTGCATTCACCTGTAAGACTGAGGCACAGGGACTGAGGTTTTTGTTTTTTGGGTTTTTTTTGAGACAGGGTCTCGCTTTGTAGTTCAGGCTGGCTCTGAGCTCACTATGTAGCCTAGGCAAGCTTCAAACTCAGCAATCCTCCTGTCTCTGCCTCCCAAGAGCTGGGATTATAGGCGTGAGCCACCATGCCTGGCACTGTGGTATGCGGTACTGATTGTTGGTAGGCGTGAGTCTCCACGCCCAGCATTGTATGTGGTTACCGGAGATCGAACTCAGGACCTTGTGCTTGCGAGCCAGGTGCCGGAACCACTGAGCTAACCCTCTGCTGAGGTTTTATAACCCACATCGGCCCACTGATTGGATGGCCTCAGGGAAGTTCCGACCACAGAAAGAGGCCGGCTACAGTGTCCACAACTACTGATGAGGGTTCAGTAACACGCCTTCTCCTACTAAAATTTACAGTCTATGACAGTCCCTGCCTGTAAGTAGAAAGTGATCCCCCTGCTACAGTATGCACTACCATCTGTTAACAGGAGAAATTGAAATTTCCTGACTTTATTTAGCATGTGTTTCTGACACTTTTTTTTTTTTTTTTTGAGACAGGGTCTCGCTTTGCAGTTCAGGCTGGCTCTGAGCTCAATATGTAGCCCAGGCAAGCCTTGAACTCAGCAGTCCTCCTGTCTCTGCCTCCCGAGGGCCGGGATTACAGGCGTGAGCCACCACGCCTGGCATGTTTCTGACACTTTTAACATTCAACAATTTATTCCTAGCAAGTATCAAAGACTGATAACAAATAAGATAAGAAACCCTAGTCTGTTATTTTTGGATAATTTTTGTAGTGTATCTGTGCTCTTGATAGTATATAGACATTTGAGAGATTTTGGCTCATCTTTGTGTAAACATTACATAAGTGAATATTTTAATGGAGAAGCTTCATTAAGATCTGAAAATTTTTATTCAAAGTTTAAATGGTTTCTGTGGATAGCTGAGTGGGTTTTGTTATAACCGTGATAAAGGTGAAAGTTCATAGCCCATCTCTGTGCTTCCTGCTTACTACTCATATAAAAATAGAATAATCTCACCAAAACATTGTGCAAAACAATGCCATTACTTTTTGTAAGTAATAGCAATAACCCCAACTCAAATAGCCATTTATGTACAGCCAGTCTATGTGATCACAACTAAGTTGGCAAATTCAAAAACAGTTCTGGTAGATTCCAGAATTAATTTTGGAGAGATATCAGCACAGTGATAGAGTATGAGATCAGAAGTTTTGTTGGCAAATTCACTGAGGAAAAATGTTTTTTCAAACTTAAAATACTTCACATTAAGCTTTTCTTTTGATGTTTTAGTTAACATTTCTGTCTTAACCTAATATTATGATAGTAACAATAATGGTAGCAAAATAACTGCAGGTAATGTTGGGCCATTTTCAATAGTATTTTATTGTTATATTGCTATGAGTACAAGAATAACTTTATTTTATTTATTTATTTATTTATTTATTTGTTTGTTTGTTTGTTTGTTTATTTATTTATTTATTGAGATAGGGTCTTGCTTTGTAGTTCAGGCTGGCCCTGAACTCACCATGTAGTTTAGACAAGCCTCAAACTCGCGGCAATCCTTCTACTTCTGCCTCCCATGTGCTGGGATTACAGGTGTGAGTCACCACGCCCAGCACTGTGGTATGTGGTTACTGGAGGTTGAACTCGGAACCTTGTGCTTGCAAGGCACATCCCTGAACCACTGAGCTAAATCCCCAGTCCAACTTAATTTCTTGAAACAAAACAATATAAATGACAACTGACATTTAAAGAAGCAGGACAATATATACAGAGACTTGTATGCTCTACCCATGCACAGATGTTTTGAAGTCTTTTAAATTTATTTGGATGCCTTTTTGAGTACTTTATTACATGCTTGAGTTAAAAATTGCTACTCTTAGGGATGGAGATTTGGCTCAGTGGTTCTGGCGTCTGCCTTGCAAGTGCAAGGTCCTGAGTTCGACCCCCAGTAAGCACATACGATGCTGGGCGTAGTGACTCAGGCCCACCAGCAGTCAATACCACATACCACAGTGCCGGGCGTGGTGGCTCAGGCCTGTAATCCCAGCACTCAGGAGGCAGAGACAGGAGGATTGCTGAGTTTGAGGCTTGCCTGGGCTACATATTGAGCTCAGAGCCAGCCTGAACTACAAAGTGAGACCCTGTCTCAAAAAAAAAAAAAAAAATTGCTACTCTTGAACCTTTATTTTTGTTACATATGAATCTTCTCATTTTTTCCTATTATTTGGTTACTGCTTATGTTTTAGAATCATGATTAATTTTTATACTTTTCTAGTTCATACCTTGTTTATATGTAATATAATTATAATCTTGTTTTTAAAGCATTAATTAACTGACATTAAACACATGTGCACTATTCTGTCAGTGACTCTAAAAATGTATTTAAATGAGAAGGAACTTAGTGCAGATTTCAAAAGATTTATTTTTAAAAAATAAACAATTGTCCATGTAATGCTCATCATTTTCTGCATTTCATTTCCTACCACATGTGGACAATGGCTTTGTGTGAGAGTCTTCTGGTGTTTTGTAACTGCCCTTGGTGACTCCAAGTAGATATTTTAGAAAGAGATTTATATTTAGCCACACTGTGTGTCTGCACTGATATTCATCACCATTTTTTTCCTTTAAATACTAAGAACTGTCACTAGGGCATGTGCACATGGAATGATGTTACTATTCTGGGAGACTGTGTTCAATATTTGTTACAATTTTGGCATGGAAAAAAGGGGAAAAAAGTTGACTGGAGTCTCTGTGGAAACAAGCACACACTCTCTACTTTCACTTGTACACAGAATGCTGAAATGTCAGTGGATTTCTCCCCTTTACCTTTTTTTTAAATTGATTTCTTTGGGGGCATTTTATATATACATTATGATTGCAATCAATATTGAGAATTTGTATCTGTACATGACACATCTTGATTCTCATTATTTTTTTTCATTTTGAGTTAGTAAATTAAGAAGCTTTCTTCATAGAGATTTTGGTGCTTTAATACCATATTATTTTTTTAATTTTTATTTTGTTTTGTTTTCCTTTTGGTACTGGGGATTGAACTTATGACCTTGCTCCTGCCAGGCACACACCAGAACCACTGCACTAAATCCTTGGCCCCTTAGTAATACGTTGTTAACTTTTACTCATTAACATATACATTCTTACTGAACTGCAAAGATGGCCTTTGAATTAACCCTGGTCTATGGATAGTCTCAGAGAAGCTTTAAGTATCATGTTAGTTCATTGACTCCTTTCTTCTAGGCAGCCACACAGGAAGAGAAATGTCTTTGGATTGCTCCAGAGAATCATAGCTCTTGTGGGTTTCCGTTACATCAGTGACAATGGTTTATATGTTTCTGATTAAACTGGATTAAGAGAGACATTAATATCCAAGAAATAATAAACAGCAGAATATGGAAAGTTTAGCATTACCACAAAATGCATCAATTGCATATTTCAGACAAAATGACCAAAATAGATTCCTTTGGAAAAATTGATATCTAATTTATTAAGACGTTCAATTTAATTTCAAAGGAAAATCACACAATTTCCTGATGCAGAATTCTCATCCATGCAGCGGGAATCTGTGATCTTACCACCACAGCCATTCTCCTCAGGAATCATGGCTGTGAAACAGGATACTTCAATATACATAAAGGCTTTATTTACACAGAAAAAAAATGCTCAAGAAATGAAGTGAGTGGAACATATACAAATCTGTGCAGAAATTTCTTCTATGGATCATTCTACTTTTGTAGGAAAAAAGCAGTACTGGTAGGATAAATACTAAATATCTACTGCCATGGAAAGGGTTCACCACATAAAGTCACCCATTATGACTTCTGGAAAACATATTTGTATCGAGTGATGATTTCAGAGCAATTCACATCAAAATATACCTTTTATTTTATTTTACATACGATTGAAAAATATGAATAGCACAGGTTGTTTATGTTCTGCATAAAAGAACAGTTCAGTATTTTTTTCAAGAAGAATTCAATAGTGGATTGAATCTCATCTTAAAAATAAAACAAAAAACTGAAATAGGAGCTAGTGCACTTAGCAGGGTAAACTTAGAATGTCATTTAATCTCTCTTTCAGTTCTGCCTACAAATAATGAAGCTCCATAGATGAAATGTAGATAGAAAAAAAGTTTTTTGGAAAAGTAAAGAAACATATAAGTGCCAGGTAGTATTTCTTTTGTTGCTGCTCTATGAAAGGGAACTATGAGAAATGTGATGCCAGAGTTGGGCATATACCCAGCTATATAACAGAGCTTTTTGAAACCTTCACTTTGGATAATACATCTTTTGTTTTTCACTAGGACCATGTATTGTACTCCATTTTAAAAAGGATACACTGAGCTCAGCAACATAGGACTTTCAATGCTATAAAAATAAATTTCAGACTTTTGCCCATTTCAGGACTAGACTGATAACTTCTGCAGACTTTAAAAAAAATTAATTCCTTGTAACTTATTCATCATTCTGTAACTCTCACACATTCAGGGTATAAGAAAAATGCTGTTGTATTCCTACTTTATGTTAGCATGTAGACTCTTGTGCCAATAATGTGTAAGCTAGTTTGGGATGTGAATTTTTCTTTGTAGAGATCATTTCATGTTTCTTTGTGTTAAATATCAACTATCTATCTGAGGACAAGTAACTAACACTTTGCTCAAAGGGACAAGGAGATTATAGTGAATGCATTAGCCAACAAGTGTTGGGTAAATGAAAGGTCAACGCTAGTTTTCTAAATTTTATGTATTCATTCATTGAAGCATGCATGTGTGCATGTATCCATTGGTTTATTCATTAGTTTATTTTCCTTTTTTAGTTTATTAGTATATGTTTGCAGTATGTAATGATTCCATTCACTCTAGGGAATTGTTACATGTACAGTTTACTTGAATTCATTTGTAAAAAAAACATTGATCAAGTGTTTATGTGTTCATTTTTGTAACTCCAAGAGTTTATGAGAGAGAGAGAGAAAGAGAGAGATTGAGAGAGAGTGAGAGAGAGAGAGAGAGAGAGAAGGGAAGGGGAGACAGAGAAAGAGTGAGACTTTTATAGGTGTCCTTTAAAATAAATACTTTTATGGACTGTAGAAAGGTCCTGAGTAGATTACAAATGGCATCTTGGATAAGGAACAAAACTTGGTTGAGTCAAATAATTGAAGATTAGTGGAAATAACTGTTGGGTCTTTTGCACAACTTCCTGTTTTAGTACAAGCACTGGACACTTTTGTTTACAACTGTCTTTTAAAGCCTGTTGGTCTAGAAAATAGAAGACAAATGTAGCATCTTTCCCTGGCACAAAAGCAGGTGTGCTTACTTCCAAGATGAGCTAGTAAGCACCCACATTTGATCCTGGAAGGCGCCCAGAACCATGCCAACATCCTCTGGCTGGCCTCCCTCTTTTGTGTTCTCTGAGATTCACCTTTTAGATTTAGCGCACATCTTCTGACTGTGTGTCACGTGAGAGCACTGGATCTCCAGCCTCTTTGTAAGCATCATGATCTCATCCCTTTTCTCAGGGGCTTCATGCACACAAGTCACTGTCAGTCGAACACAAACACAAATACTTTCAAAATTGATCTCAACTTCTCACCACCCAAACACACCTACCCTCAGATATTCCTCATCAACATTCCTTAACTTCTCTTTATGACTTAGATTGTTTTGTCCTTTCACTACTTATTATTTGGACCATTTACTCTTGATTATACTTTGACATGCACTAACAGCCAACAAACATACTGTGTGGCAGTGGACTATAATCAATAATTATTTGTTGATGGTATTAAGGATTTTCTTCTGTCACCAACATAATTCAAATGGTCTAGGGGGATTAAGTGATAGTGATAGATTCAAAACTCTAAAATCATAACAAATAAGTATATCTTCTGCCTGGACTGAAATGGCCACAGTTAGATTTCTTCCTTTTCTTTGTGAATGGCGCTAAATACATTGTGTTGCCACAAAGGGAGGTATGTATGTCTTTAACTGTCCTCAGCATCTTGTTATCACCTTAGAAACCACTATATTCCTTCTTGAGGAAAACCCCGCCATCCACACAAGAATTATTATTTATCTATGGATGGTTAAATGTAATTTTCTGGAGAGTATAGTTTTGGAAAACAGTAACTGATATTGAGATGAGATGTCTGAAGATTGGGTTCATGTTGTTTCCATGTGAATTCTCCATTTTAGGGCTGGCGATGTTACGAGAGAAGAGTGAGGTGCTCTCATGAACCCCGTCTCCCTGTGCCGTATCTTTTCTTTCATACTTGGTAACTAGGCACGATTTGAGGCTTGCCACCTGAATAGCATAGTTTTGTGAGACCTGTGGTCCCTTATTCCCTCCACCTACGTTAATTTTAAGTGCCACAGCATAAGCAGAAGATGCAGAAATGAGAATACTTTTCTCTGATAATTTTTTAATGCATTGCTCACTCATAAGAATCATGGAGGATGATTTGTTAATATTTTACTAGGACCATCTGGGTTCTTTCACTGAATTAGCACAGAAGCTATTAAAGCCAGTGACATCTTTAGACATTAAAAGGACCAGGAGCATTCTGACATGTCATGGATGAAACCGGGCTTGTTCATTCAAAGAAATTACCACTCCAGCAGGAGCTTCAAGCAAACACTGAGACAGATGAACTAGTCAGCTCGACTTCAGCATTTCCAAGGAAAGGCAGAGCAAAGCATTTCAGTGACAGGTTCTGTGGATCTGCATTGAACCTATCAACTATCCATCTGAAGAACGTGAGGATGAGTTAGTAACACTTTGCCCAAAGGGACAAGGAGATTATGTGGGTCCAGACTGAAAAAGTGTTATCTTACTGCTGATCTAAAGTGCAATAAAAATTTGAATGGCTATCACACTGTTCTTAAACAGTTCTTATTAGGTATATTTAGAAAATAAATCCATCCTACTTTGTCTAGGGATAAAACATTTCTAGAATCTAGGCCGTTTATCATCTTAGATTTGGCTAAAAACTAAAACAAGATGCTCCCTGCATGGGCTAGAGCTAGTCTGCCAGGGTTTATTAAGGTTCACATTCCGCAAGGCACGTGTCACCAGCACGAAGACTTCAGGCGGCAGCTGTGATGTGTGACACAGAATAGAAGCAAGTAGCACACTTTCTTCGCTGACCTCTGGTTTCTGAGCTGATGTAAAAATGCTACGCCACACCCAGGATTTGAGCACAGCATGTGCCTTCTCCTATGACTCTGGGTGGCAGAAGTTCTAATTTTTAAAACACAAACTAACAATACAATTTTACCAACACAGTGTAGAATTACTCAGCAGATTAAATGACCTACTTCACATTGATATTTTGAAATTATTCTTTTAAATCATGACTAGATTGGACGTCACTGAGCTAAAGGAAGAAATGACTGCAGATCATATTACAAATAATATAAACCCGGTATTAGGATCATGTGCATGTGTTTATTTTTTTGCTGTTTAAAATTTGTGATTGAGAATTCACTTAACAAAGTATAGTTGCTTGACTTTTTCAGTGGTCCAGTCTAGCAATCCAAAAGTTATCTGTTTCTCTTGTCCTTATTGTTTTGCATTCAGGAATCAGACCAGATACCTGGATTTCCTGAATATGTTAAAATAGTAGAAGTTGGACCTAGGGATGGACTGCAGAATGAAAAGGTAGGTTTATTTTAATTTTACGGAGTGCACTTCAAAGGCTAAGTTTAAACATGAATGTTTCTTAAGATTTTAAGGATGTAGATTTTATTTTAAACTGCTGTTTGCTATTTTTTGTAATTAAATTCTTTATTGGTACATTTTATAAACAGCTCACAATCACACTCAATTTGTACAATTTGGGGAATTTGTGCTAGTATATGACACGAGTTAATTCTCATTTTTACCCACACCCCTACCTACCCCACAACTCCCCACCTCTTATATACATGTTCTTTCTTTTTCTTTTCAAATCAGATTTATTCTTTCCCCTCATTACTTTCCCATACCATATTCCCTTTGAATAGATCCTATTTCACAAAATCTATCATATATTCTAGAACTCATTTACATCTATAGGTTCTCGTATCAGAGAAAAGATATGGTATTTACATATCTGTGATTTATTTATTTCACTTACTAGTGTGTCCTCCAGGTGTGTCCATTTGTTGTTTGCTATTTCAATTTATAAATCATATTTGCTTTCAGTTAGAAACATGTGTTTCATTTTTGCCCCAAATGATCTTAGATGATTTACTTCTGAATATTTTTTGTGTTTTTCTAGGTTATAGTTCCTACAGATACAAAAATTGAATTTATCAACCGACTTTCCCAAACTGGCTTGTCTGTAATAGAAGTGACCAGCTTTGTGTCCTCCAAATGGGTACCACAGGTATTTAAATCTGTAATTCCTCAATTAGATTTAGTTCACTGAAAACCAGTGAACACTGAGATGTACACTGTGAAATTAATGCAACATCATTACAAGATGTTAGGCTATGTACTGATGCCATCAAAGAAAATCTCATTTGATGAAATATCTTACACAAATTGAGTCCTAAAATATAACTTAGAATTGTGTATGAATCTTATGTGAATGTGTGGCCCAACATAATAAATTAAAGATAAGAGTGTTAAAGCAATTTCAGAGCCTGCCTTCCATTTACTCTTTTGTGTGACAGATTTGTAAATAATCTGGATATTTCCAAGTGTTTTAATGTTTTTATCTGTTAGAGAGAAGGGATGGTTAAGTGGACTGGGACATTCCCCCCAAGGATTCTCATACAAAAGATTGAAAATGAAATATATCTTTTTACTTTGTTTCTTTAAGCACTTATATGTGCTAGAAATTAAGTACAGTCACCTACAATCTACTCTTAAAAGGTGGTAAAGTGATAGAGCTTATACAGTGTTCAGGCATTTGGCAACAGTGATGGATTCTGAGGCTTGATGCTAATTTTGGAAGAATGATTAATAATTAGCAACCAATACAATCTTTCCCTTTCTAAACTAGTCCCCACCTTCACGCTTCAGATCTCTGGCTTCTCTCCAGCACTTAATTTTGCTGGTTACTTTGCCTTTATTCTACTAGCACCCTCCTGATTCAGTAGTTTTCTGTCATCTGTGCATCTTTTCATAACCACCAGGTGTAACATTCCTCCATGTGCAGTACTGTACTGCTATGGCTAGATGTCCCCAAAGCCTCATGCAGTCATAGGTGGGGCTTTTTCAGAGGTGGCTAGATCTACAGTGTGTACTGATTCATGGTGCAGTTCTAGGATTAAGGGTGAGTGATTACTGAATCAAGCCACTGAGTGGGCTGGGCTGCCATAATCCTGGTAGCCTAGAAACATACTACGGGACAGAGATGGAGTTGTCTTTTCTCTTGCTTGCTCTGATACTTTTCTGCCCAAAACTTTTCCCTATGTGATGCCTGTGTGTCCTGTCACCTTACCTTGGAGAGAGCTGATTATAGACAGAAACTTCTACACACTATGAGCTAAATAAACCTTTTCCTCCATTAATTTTGGGTGTTAGGTGTTTCATTTTAGCAGCAAAAGAAAAGAAACTGACATGTCTACTAACCTATCTTGCATGACTGTCCTTTGAGTATCAATCACTTCTATGAGGGCATCAAATTTGCTTTTCTTTTTTTTTTTTTTTTTTTTTTTTTTGAGACAGGGTTTCGCTTTGTAGTTCAGGCTGGCCCTGAGCTCACTATGTAGGCAAGCCTCGAACCCAGCAATCCGCCTGTCTCTGCCTCCCGAGTGCTGGGATTACAGGCGTGAGCCACCACACCCTGCAAATTTGCTTTTCTTAAGACATTGTTTATGTGCATTTTTTATTCAATTGGAAAAAAAGGCTTAAAGATATTTCTTCAAATTAAAAGCTAATTAGTGGCAATGGTGTTTTAATGCAAAAACAAGTCTGTATGGCTAGTCTTGCCTCTTCTGTTTTGCTTCAGCTGGATTTTGCCATTGGCCTTTCAGATTTGTTGGGTTCAAAGTCAACCTCAGGATCATCCATCTTGTTTTTATGCTAAGAGTCCAACTATTCACCATGCAGTCTTGGGCCTAAATTTGAAAAAGTCCATCTTATGTATCCTAGTAGCACCAAGTCAGTTAGAGCTTCTACAACAGTGGCCTCATTTATCACAGCTCCAGGAGACCAAGTTCAAGAGCTAATGTCTGCTGAACACCTACTTCCTGGTTTCTGTACAGCTCTGCTATCACTGAATACTCATTTGATCAACAGCAGTAAATGGAAGCAGATACCTGCCTCTTGTTTAATTCACGAAAAAGACAAAATAATATGAGAATAACAATAGTTAATACACTATGTACCATTATCTTCAAAGGACAAGCCATCACTGCTTCAAACCTATTATAATAAATGTTCTGATTTATGTCTTTTATACTATTAGTTCCTCTTAGTTCATGGAAAAGAAAGTTTTGTGCTATTTGTCTGTTTCTTCTGTGGCTCTTATTCTATCTCAGTCTAAGCCCATGAGCCCAGCATGAATGCTCCTGTATCATACTTTTATGAACTCCCAAAAGCCTCATCATGTTTTGCTTAGGATTTCAACATATCGGTTTGAGAGGGAGAAATTCAAACACTTAGCTTGTAACAAATTACTGACTCACAAAATATCTCATTCCCGACTAGAACTTACCTTTGTCTTTTCTTTCCAGTCCCTTAGATATACTAATAACCAACCTCCTCATTGAACGATCACTGTGGTAGTCCCTGAAATGATGTTCCTAAGCGTTTTTTATTCCTTCCACATACACTATGCCCATTCCTTCTAATAATATTCTAGAAACAACATCGTTAACCAACTGAAAAATAAGGACTTTCAGTTTCCTTTCTCCTTTTACAGAATTCTGGACTCGTGATCGATGACGAAAGCCTTTTACACCTGGCCTTGCTTTCCTTTCCTACTCATGTCACTTCACTCTCCTGAAGCTCATGCTGAAGTAAACTGCTTCTTCCTTCTTGTAGTGTCCCGCCTTTTGATCTGTCACAGCATTCCATATATATACTTTTTCAAGTACATTACAGTTTCTGCATTTCTCTAATGCCTGCTAGTTAAACAGGATGACGTAAAGACTGGAGCCATTAAAACCTTTTCATCTGCAGTGCATTTGTGAGAAGATAAACCATGATAGGATTGTTAGTGATAAAAACAGTGATGTTTCATCCCATTGTCACTGATTGTAATTATACATGCACACGTGTGTATCTATAGATATTGTCTGGCCCTCTGATTCCTAGACTGTAAGTGTTACGGAGATGATGACTGAGTCATCATTCATCACTGTACTCCAGTTTTGGGGACGTAGTAACTACATGCACCGTAAGTTGTTATGAAATGAATATTGAATCAGTCAGCCTGAAAGAACAATAACATGTCATTTTCAAGTCTCTGTTGAGGGCAGATGGCTCTTTTTTGTTCATATATTTGTTGCTATATAACTAAGGGTATAAATGCTTCTATAGGATTTGATACCCTGGACATATTTCCTTGACATTATCATTTTATAATATACTAGTACTATTTCACTGTCACTGATTTGAAAAACATGTGAGAATTTTCATTCCTCTGTAAGCCTTTGGGAAGTTACATCTGTGTTTGATGCAGCATATGTTCATTTCACATATTGATTATTGCTGGACAGATACCGGATAAGCAGGTATTACTTTAGAATTGTGGTTAGAAAAGAGGACACATCTTGCAAATATTAATGGATGAATACTGACCACCAAATTTTTATTTCATACAGTGAATTCCATTAGTCTTCTTCAGGATTCTGTTATTTCCTGTAGTTTTACACAGTTGCATGCAAAATGTCCTTCTCCCTTTCAGTGATACTTATATCCACATTCTGTAATTATACCATACTGTAAATTGGTAGATTACTCATACTCAGATTCTATCTATGATTCACCCAGAACTATTTAAAAAGCTGAGGCTAGAATCCTCTCAAAAAGGCCACCGTCTTCTTGCACAGCTGGGGAGAGGACAGATGGCTAAAAGGGAAGGAAGAGCAGTCCCCTTGTGGGAATTAGCAATAGTAGAACATGCCTACAAGCCTCACTTAAGTAGATACGTGTGACCAGACTGTAAAGTGAGGGGCTGATGTTAAGATGATCCTAAGTTGAGTCCGGGCTTAACCTGCTTAGGTTTAATGAACTCTTTCTGGGCCCAAGATATCATTAAAGTGATCAGTTCCCCCACAGCTACTGTGTCCCTGGCTAACTTCCTCATGTGCTCTCATAGTTGACGTAAGCCTCTCTGAACCTCAGAAGTCCCAACAGTGGCACTGCCGACAGGGGTGTTGATGGGGGTCTGAAGGCACGTGGTGGCTCCTGGGTGTGAGTTCCCCAGGTCCAGACCACCTGACTCCTGATCTTTGCTCAATGATGTTTCCCATAGCAACTGTATCGCTGCTTCACCATCTGGTTACATCCATTCCTAACAAAAAAAGCAACTTAAACAAACTGTAGACCTTTAAAAGAGCCATGTACCTGGATTAAAGATATTGTGGGATTCATGATTCTTCCAAAGTTGTACTAGTTACTTTCTATATCATGTGTCTAGTGTTCTTCAAAAGATAATACTAGGGAATATCCATTCCTTTTGCAATTCTGCCAACCACCATTGTGTTTGTTTTATATTTTATGAGGTCTCCTTTCCATATGATTCTTTCAAAATTTCATGACATTCTTACTTTAGAAGAAAACTGTATGCCAGATTCATTGGCCTTAAAGTGATGTCTGAGCCATGAGACACAATCATTTCAGTCCCACAGTTTGCTTACACATTGTCTGTAGAGATTTCTCTTTCGGGAAACAATGTGAATGGCCCTCCACTGGTATTCTCTTAATGCTCTGAACCTTCTTCTGTTTTTTGTTTTTTTTTTTCTTTTTTGTCTCTGTCAAATATAGGTCATGGGAATTAGTTCTCTAGTTTATGTTTAGCATGCTGCTTGTTCACTTATTTCTTTTTTTAGCATTTTAAAGCTTTTTTACAGTTTCCCTCCAACTGTTTTTTTTGGCAGAGGCTTTCTGATTCAAACAGCTAAAAGAAAAGTTCCACAGTAGCAGGGTGCCATATAAAATAGTATCCCACACCTATAATCCAAATGGCCAGAGATGATAAAATACCCGCCGTTAAAAAAATACATGTTCTTTACAAGTTATCTTGAAAAAGTTTTCCTTAGAGTGACATGTAATATAAGAACTGTTGAAATGACTCCAGGCCACCCTTTGCCAAGGTGGAGCACACAATAGCAGCAGAATGAAAACGTTTATAATAATAGAACCGCTTTTTAAAACTTCGGAATGTGGCTGTCAGTAGTAAGCTATTTAAATTATTATAAAAACATTAGTTTTGTAAAGTGAACTAGAATTTCATACTTTCCATTAGTTTGATTTTAAAATACTTTTACCCAAATGAGTGATTAAGGTTCATGTCATTTACTTATACATGTATTAACTGTATTTAACACTGTGTTTATATATCATATGCAGTCTCAACATAAATATTTTCTCTCCAGCTAGTGAATTTTCAACTACTTAGAGTAGACAGGTGAGAAGACAAGAAGAAATAGATAGTAAAAATAGATTTTCTTTAGAAAGGCAGAACGTAACACATATAAAGACTATAACAATTATTTACAAATCACTCTTTAAAATGGGGCCTAGCATGTTCACTGTACTAGCTGTGAACATCCCCTGCTGTCTTCTAAGTGTTTGATATAATTCATTCGTTATTGGTAATGAAGGGACAGTGAAGTTCCAGGTTTAGATCTGGACTGATGAAATGTAGGATGCAGTAGCTTTGCCGCAGAACCTTGTCCTAACTTTTCTATCTAGCTCAGCTCTCTTTTGAGTATGAGTGTGGGGAAGGGAGAAAGAATGCAATGATATGGAAATGGTGAGAGAGAGAGAGAGACAGAGAGAGAGAGAGAGAGAGAGAGAGAGAGAGAGAGAGAGAGAGAGAGAGAGAGAGAGAGAGAGAGAGAGAGAGAGAGAGAGAGAGAGAGAGAGAGAGAGAGAGAGAGAGAGAGTTCACTTCCAGTGCATGCCCTCCATTACACCCTGATGCATTGGGCCCTGCAGTTTCCCCGGAGCATCCTGTTGAAATCTATCCAGCTCACATTCCTATGTCCCCTGTTTCCTGGTGCCACAAGAGAACCTTTATCCAGCCATGTGAAGGGAGGTGCATGCTGGTTAACATGGGAACAGGCTTAACTCTAAGTCTACACAGAAGCTTGACTTGGGACACTCAGCTGCACACGTGGTACACGAAGCACAGTATATTCTAGTGCAAGAATAGTGTGACCTCACACTCCACCTCTTTCTATTTTGTGCCTATAGACCACGTACATGTTTGATAGCAGAGATGAAGGTATTTAATGATCTCCGTCAGCCTTGAGCACAAGCATGTAAAATCACCAAGACCATCCACTGGCATCTTGTCTGCTTCTTCTCTCTTGAATGGGCGCTTCAGTTGTACACGCTCCTGTTGCTCCACCCAGGGGGTTTTGCAGTAAGAGTTTTGGGACTGCAGTATCTAACAGTACCACATTTGTTTTGTTTTCCAACCTACTTGAAGATACTGGCTTTCTAACATGTCCAACAGATATCTTTTGTTCAGTATTTGGTCTCAGGGAAGGAATGAAGAAGCCAAGTTCTCCAGGAAATGACTTTATATGATTATTGAAAATAAATGGAAGGACTTGTGTTCTGAGAATTATAGCTACTTAGATAAAACACCTTAGGTCTTCAAGAACGTTGAAGACAGGCCTATTCTATTTGCAACCTCATCATTCTTAGCATATAATGGGATGCGCCAAAACTCTGGGTGCAGAAGATGTGTGCCCAGGAGAAGCACCTTCCGCTGACAGGACCTGGTGTGTGCTATGGGATTAGCTGGCCATGGTTCATTAACGCTGGCAGTTACAGCCACACTCAGTGTCAGAGCCAGGAGAGAACCACCCCCATGGAGCATCCCAGAAGAGCTGGTAGGTGGGAAACTGTCGGAGCTGAGAATGTTCACAGATGAGAGTGGACCTCATATTAGGGGCACTTGTAGGTACCAACAAATAGTGAAAGTAAAAGGTAAAAGTTAGTGGTTGCACCTTGACACCATTGTGTTAATTGGAGTAACGTAAGATTAACTATCATGTCATTTTGCTTCTATGAGAAGCCCAAAATACAAACAAAGAGGAAAATAAAAGATAGACAATAAGAAATGAGTGATGGCTTTTTTTTCCCCTAAATAGAAGGCCGCCAAGGAATGAGGATGGGCATAAGAATAATTAAGATGTATCACAGGAAGAATATGTCTCAGGAAGAATATGATAATTATTACAGAGAAAATGTACCAATACAAAAAAAGCTGGAAAAGTAGTTTAAACTTATAGTTCCCTTCCCACCTCTCAAGCCCTTGTAATACACTCTGAAAACAGTGAGTTTTAGTGTCACAGCAGGTTGGTGCGGGTGAGCCATTTCTGGGTCTTCAGAAAGCTCTTCTTTCTGCATCCAGATTTGGTCACAAGCGTCCAGCTATCCTCTGATGCCTTTGCAGTTTCCGGTGTGACCTCTGTGGTATGTCTCACACGTGGCTCAGTTCACTGCATTTCTTATGTAACACCTGGGGACTCAGGAAAGAATAAGTAGGTGAAAGACCTTTACTCAGAGCAAAGGAAATGTACTCTAGAAACAAAAGATAGTAATCACCCAGCTTGAGCCTCTTCTCTAAATTGAAATACTATTACTACTACTACTACTAAATAATAATAATAATAATAAAGAAATGAACTGGTAATATAACCCAGTTATAAACCAGTTCATTCTCCAGTACTTGAAAAAAGTGGAGAGCTGCATGATCATTTTTTGCATTTTTATCCAATGACAAACTTAAAGTACAGTAACTTAAAGTTGTACCTAAATATGATTACTATTATATGGGGCAGGCAGTGGCTTGAAGTACTGTCATGAAGATTCAAAACACCTTCTATTTCTCTCAGACAAATTGGGCCTTGAATAAAACTTGAGGCATTTTTTTTTCTTTCTTTGAACTTAACAGTAAAACTGGAAAAATATTACAGGCTGCTCACCTGGTTTTCTGTTCATCGGTAGCAACTTGTTCTCTGGTTATGACAAAGTTCCACTACTCTTAAGAAAAAGACAAAACTTATAATTAAAAGCAGTGTTAGCAATTTTATGGATTAAATGTTCTTTTTGTTTGTTTGTTTTCACTGTGTAGCCCAGACAAGCCTTGAATTCAGCAGTCTTCCTGCCTCTGCCTCCCAAGTGCTGGGATTACAGATATGCACCACCACACCCTGCACTGTGGTATGTGGTACTGATTGCTGGGTGGGCGTGAGTCACAATACCCGGTATTGTTGTATGTGGTTACCGGGGATCAAACCAGGGACCTTGTGCTTGCGAGGCAGATACCAGAACCATAGAGCTAAATCCTTGGCCCTAAATGCTCTTATTCTTAAGCAGAAGATATATTACAATTTTATTTCAGCCCTTTCCCCATTAGGCTAAATAGTATTATACTTAGACATATATCATACTTATCACGTACTTCTTTTCAACAAGTTGATTTGACCAATAAACTGATTTGATAAGTTTATTTGATCAATTATATTTGACTGAGGTTAGATGTTCTTTATTCTTCATTTTATAAAAGTTGCCAAAATGTTATAATAAAACATCTTTTATTCATTTTTATGGACTTTGCCTACTAATCAAATTTTATCTAGGCTTCCTCAAGAAAGAAGAAAAATAAGCTTTTAGTGCTATTTTGGTGGCACTGAAGTTCTACTTTTACAGATTTCTTAAATTACCTTAAATTTATGTATATTGACATGTGAGAGGTCTATGCTTAATATCGTCATGTAAAAAGCCTAATACAGGTCCAGTTTGTCTATGGAAGACTTGATTCTGACATTTAAATGTCTTTTTTGAGCATTACAGTGTTTAGTTTCCAAATCAGCGTTGTTAACCTTGTTTCATTAGAAACAGGCTCCCTTGAAATCTGTTGCCTGAGAAGCTCCCGTGCAGGCTGTCTGGGAGGCACGGAGCATGTGCAAGCTACCGGATGCCAGGTGTTTCCTCATGGCAGTTTCAACTTGCTCACGTGGGAGATGCCATGTGCTACTGAGAATGGGGTTCAAATTGGGAATCATCAGGATATAAATGTGGGCTCACTTGCTTACCGGTTTTCAACAATGCTGAAGAGTTTATTTTCAAGGCTTTAGGATGCTGTACATTAAGCATAGAAAACTAAGCATTCACCAGCTCTTTTTAAATGGTTAATGATTTAAAATAAATCTTTCACGAGTACTTATAAATAACTGTGCTTTTTGATGATTTTTAAAAATAAAAAGTATATTCACACCTTGGGGTCCATGCATATTTATCTAAATTTGCCTGATTGGACCAGAGATGCAGCTCAGTGGCTCTGGCACCTACCTCACAATCACAAGGTCCTGAGTTCAATCCCTGGCACCACATGAATGAATGAATGAATGAATGAATGAATGAATGAACAATAAGCTTGCCTAATAAAATTGATGGAATATTTCCCCAGAAATAACATGAAGTAAACAGAGAATTAGAAAATTAAGCCTTAGTGGTAAAATGCCAAAATCATACTATGCAAAGGGTATTATATTTTAAATCTACATTATTGAGGCATATGAACATAGATGTTTTATTCATTATACACTTAATAAAAGAAATCATCTGCTTCTATACTTAGAATGTATTCATAATTAGAAAACATTTTATAAAGTACCTGATTTTATTATACTTTAAACATTTTTGTCCAAACATATTTACTTTGAATATTCAATTTATAGAATCTCTAACTGGTTTGGATTATTATAATTTTGTAAAATATTTGAACATTTTGTAAATCTATGGATTTTAGATTTTTTATGTTAATACAGGGCTTTTTTTTTTTTTTTTGAGACAGGGTCTCGCTTTGTAGTTCAGGCTGGCCCTGAACTTACTATGTAGCCCATGCAAGCCTCAAATCACAGCAATCATCCTGCCTCTGCCTCCCAAGTGCTGGGAATATAGGTATGAGCCACCACACCTGGCATTGTAGTATGTGGTACCAGGGATCAAACTTGGGACCCTGTGCTTGCCAGGCAGACACTGGAACCACTGAGCTAAATCCCCAGCCCCAATATAGGAAATATTCTTTTTTTTTTTTTTGAGACAGGGTCTCGCTTTGTAGTTCGGGCTGGCCCTGAGCTCACTCTGTAGCCCAGGCAAGCCTCGAACTCAGCAATCCTCCTGTCTCTGCCTCCCGAGTGCTGGGATTATAGGCGTGAGCCACCACGCCCGGCACTGTGGTATGTGGTATTGATTGCTGGTGGACTTGAGTCTCCACGCCCAGCATTGTATGTGGTTACCGGGGATAGAACTCAGGACCTTGCGCTTGCGAGGCAGGCGCTGGAGCCACTGAGCTAACCCTCAGGCCCGTAGGACATATTCTTTTGAAGAATGCTGTCCATTTTATAAATGTCTTGGAAAAATGTAAATTTTCTATTGCAAAAGCTTATAGATTCTAGATGAGAACTCTTTGAAATATTGCACATGAAAGTGATGTCATGTTAAAATCATCATATGAATACTACTTATTCCAAACCTTCCACTGCTATGATATATGATCTACTCATAAATTTAACTGTTTTTGATGAAAATGGGTGCATTTTATATTGACTTCTGCACATAGCACATGGTAAGAAATATTTAGTAATATAGTGATACATACAGACACATACCACGCCACCATATTTCAGGCTTCATAAGTATTTGGGGCCATTGTTATTTCTGTTAGATTGGAACAATAGAAAATCTGAGACCCGACTTTTACTCCTTTATGATCGATGGCAAAGTATTTCCATCCCTCTGTGCCTTGGACCCTTCCACCTGTTCTCCATTCACTGTCTTCATCGTACCCATCACAAACTGTACTGAGCTCTTTGTTAGATTCAAAAATTGAGTGATGGAAAGTTGCTAACAGTCACTGCAGTGTGTACCTATGAAGGCAATTAGAAATAAAAATTTAAAATTGGAATAAAATCACTAAAATATTAAAACTTGTGCAAAATTGTTTTGAAATAAAGTGGATATGAATGAGTTAAGAATCCAATAGAACTTAATAACTAGACTGCTCTGAGCAGCTGGGCCTTCTACTGAACCATTTCTCACTCTGCCTTCTGCACTGTTTTCTAACACAGAGATGTCCAGATCCAGAGCAGGCCAAAACACAGGCTGCTGTCTTGATGACAAGGCTTTTGATAGTCAAAAAGGCTTTTGAGACCTTTTTGCCACGTGCGTTTCTCACTTTCAGTGATTAGTCTCCCTCAACCAGTTCAGGCCCAGCCTCTCTTCCATAATGGACAGAGTTGACTGACAAAAGAAAATTTAGGAATATGGAGGAAATTCCATTTGCAGACAATATAGAATGAGTATAGTCTGATCCAGTACTTAGTTACATGTTATCATCAAACACCCGGATGTCAGTGTAAGAGACATTGGGGAAAAAAAGTATCCTGGGAGTCTCGAGACTTCTGCCCATACTTCAGACTGATGTTGGGAATGTAATTGCTCTGACATGGGAAGACAAAGAGGGCAGCCCCAGAGGCCACTGACCTGAGCAAAGAATAACTAGTTCATAATCATTACATTTATCCAATGGCTAAAATGACTTTCATTCTCCATCAGGACGTTGATCTCACAGTTTATGACTCACAAATACACTTGGTTAGTTTGAGTTTATTTCATAATGTAAAAATGAATATTTCTGCATGCTGGTGGACCATGGGTAAAAGGTCTGCACTCACAGTGAGAGTACTGGCCACTCTCAAGAAGTGTGGTCTCCATACAATGGAGGGTAGTATGAAGAGCTGTCCTACACAAAGGTAATGCTGAATAAAGAACTACAGGAAATTATACACCAGACCAAATTAGTTTTAAGGCTTCTAGACTTAAGAAATTTTGAGTGTGGTGTCAGAACATTTTAGCTTTGGCAGCCAAGACAGGGTATTGAGGAAAAGAAAACTGGATGTACAATTTTCCAGAGATTTCCTGTGTTTATTATTGTAAGACTGTGATTTATGAAAACCGTCTTACTTCTTCACGCAGAGCAAGGTTCCCCGTATGCTCCATGGCTAAGATATATGAGGTTTGTGCCGTCTGCAAGGGAGACAGGGTTACGGCACCGGCTACAAGGCTCCTCACAGCCGGCAGGAACATTTTCACCCAGGGTTTTCAGGAAGAACTCTGGCCTCATTTTTTCTCATTACTGAATTTACGAATGTTACCTTCAAGAGGAATTACTCCTCAAATTGAGTTTTGAGTTATAAGGTCTGAAACCACATTATTTACATTTTTATAGTAATCGATGGCATGTGTTGAAGAAATTGCATATATTCTGTCTGTATTTTTTCTATACTTCTGCTATACAGAAAGTAGCACCATCAGTTATGTCTAACCTGGTCAGTGGAGTCTGTAGACAAATAACTCCAACATTCTCTGCTTATTTTGAGGAGATCTGAATGTTTACTTGTGTGTTAGTATTGGCAGAAAAGCAATGAATCCTTCAAAAAAATTATTATTTTTTTGAGACAGGGTCTCGCTTTGTAGTTCAGGCTGGCCCTGAGCTCACTATGTAGCCCAGGCTAGCCTCAAACTCAGCAATCCTCCTGTCTCTGCCTCCCAAGTGCTGGGATTACAGGCGTGAGTCACTACGCCCAGCATTGTATGTGGTTAATGGAATCAAACTGAGGACCTTGTGCTTGGGAGACAGATGCCAGAACCACTGAGCTAAATCTCCAGCCCCCCCCCCCAAATTTTTTTTTTTAAATCAGCTGGGTATGGTGGTACATGCCACCTCTCAGCTATAAGAGGCTGAGGCAGGATGTTCACAAGTCTAAAGCTTACCTGGGCAATGTAGTAAGACTATGTCTCAAAATAAAAAACAAAAGGGGCTGTTGATTTATCCAGTGGTAGCTCATTCCTGGCTTTAATCTTCAGTACTCACACAAGCAAACAAAAGACAAACTATATTAGTAAGCATAGGAAAATTCAGGGGCATAGTCTCATGAGTTTAAGTCTATTTCCTGGCAAATTTTGAGACAGTTTATTAAGTAGAGAATTTAGGAACATAAATATACTCAGGAATGTTATTCATATACCAAGAATAGGATATACCCTGACTTCACCTGCTGTTTACAGTGTTTCTAGAGTGAGAAGGAAAAGTGATATTACTGATGTTATGCACTTCAGAAGGAACTTTGACTATCCCAGTGGTGTTGCTATGAACAATATGGAATGTTACCAGTCTATAAGTTTTCAAACCAGTATTTAATTTTTTTATCAGTGAAAGTTTTTATTTTAAAATTTTTACACTGGATAAAACTTTACATTAAATGTCAACATGGGGTATAGCAAATGGTATGTATAGTTTTTCCCTAAGACCTAGCTGTAGTCCTCTCTAACTGTTTGCCTGTTTATATGTTTCAATGACATTTTCAAAAGTTAGGCGAGTATTTTTTTCCTTGTAAAGTGGCACTGTTCCAATCACTTCCAGCCTTTAAAACCTGGATTCCCAATGAATACAAATGAAGTGAGCTCTGCCTTACTGAGGTGAGAACAGAGATCTCACGAGCACTGACGTCTCGTCCTCCTGGAATCTGATGATTCCCAGCCCCGTGGACACTTGGCATTGCCTGTGAAGTTGAGCAACGACAGGTTCCTGGAGCCTATGGCAAAACAGGATCAGAATCTGCACCGATGGGTCCGAGGAATTTGCACTGTTTTAAAAGTACCTCCAGGAAGTCCGAGGATGGGTGTCGTTTGAGAGCTCGGAGGCTAGATGCAGGAACACACCTCCAGACCACTAATTGTCGCTCTTTCTAGGAGCTCTGCTCCTGACATTGTGATGTACATGACCTCTAGTAATAACTAAGATGAGCGTAGAAAAGATAGATTAGAAACATGGAAGGCATACTTATCAAGGAAACACTAGGTAGGAATCATGCTTTATAGTCAGTTAGACTTCAATTCCAACTCAGGTTTTCCCCTCATTGGTAAAGCCAGCTCCTCCAGCCAGGACGCCCCCATCGAGTCCTGTTGTTCTCTTGCAGAATCCATTCTCTCCCTGAGTAGTTAAAAATGCTTAAAACGATTTACATAAAAAGAACTCAGTGAGGGCCGGAGATGTAGCTCAGTGGTTCCAGTGCCTGCCTCGCAAGCACAAGGTCCTGAGTTCGATCCCGGTAACCACATACAATGCTGGACGTGGAGACTCACGCCCACCAACAATCAATACCACATACCACAGTGCCGGGCGCGGTGGCTCACACCTATAATCCCAGCACTCGGGAGGCAGAGGCAGGAGGATTGCTGAGTTCGAAGCTTGCCTAGGTTACATAGTGAGCTCAGAGCCAGCCTGAACTACAAAGCGAGACCCTGTCTCAAAAAAAAAAAAAACAACTCACTGATAAGTGGCTGAAATCATTAAGGAGGTACAACAGTTCAAATTGATAAGAACCTATTAAATACTACTTGTGTGCAAAGTATTTAAAGAGCTACTAATTTAGTCAGGGAGAAAGATACATAAGTTAACCACTATACGACGTTGTTACCAGTGTTGATAGAGGACACGAATATAATGACGTATCAATAAAAGCTGGTTGCTAAAAATGTCTCAGAAGATAGATTTTTGAGTTTGACTTTGGAAAATAAAAGTCAACTAACTATATGAAAGGAGAGGAATGGTCTTCAGGCAGATGGAGAGAGGAGCGGGATGAGTGGCAAAAGAGCGGGACGCAGCGGTCCAAGCATCTTCCGAGCCTAGAGGCCGTGACGAGCCTGTAAGAATGAGGTGGGCTGTTGAGGAGCATTAGGAGTTTGGAGTTCTGAAGACCTCGCAGGGCCGAACTGCTCGCCGCTCTGGGATCTCAGTGGGAGGAGAGAATGGGCGTGGCTGTCCGTGTCCGCACGGAGCCAATGGGCGCCCGAGCTGCCCTCGCACCATCTCCTGGAGTCCACGAGGTCGATCCGGAGTGACCTGACCATGGCGTTCTGGATTGTGATGATGCTCAGAGCGAGGGATGAAGTACAGTCTTATTCTGTATGATCTATGTGTGCTGCAGATGGGACCTACTCATAAATCACGTCTCGCGCTGGAAAGGACACGCACACACTTCCAGATCACGTGCGCAGATCACCAGAAGAACTTGCTGATCATGTGGATTTCCCATTGACACTCAGTGTTTGATTCGCTGGGTCTGGCATGGGACATAGAAATAACCTTTGGAACAAATCACCCAGCCAGCTCTGACCCACACAGTCCTCAGGTTAGCATGCGAGGACCTTGTCTAAGGGTCCTCAGCCTCGTGCTGAACCTTGAGGACTCTGCCCTTGGCGGGAAGGAAATGTAAAATAAATTTACACTTTTGAGTGTTAGTTACTCTGGCTTTAACATAAAAATAGCTGCAGTTATGTACAATAAAAATCAAATTTAGGACCTCACAGGATTCTGGCTTGGCGACTGCTTGCATATTTGGAGGTATGCTCCGAAAGTCAAAATAGCCTGGTCTGAGGGTGCAGTAGGAAAGTATCTTTTAGTTTACTCTTTACTGGCAGTGTCATTCTAATACATATTCCCATACCTCATAATGTGTAATCTGATAAACAAATATGTTCTTTTGGATCAACAACTACAATTTTGTAGTCTTCACATGGGCTTGCATTTCCTCTATTTTCTGTGATATACACAAAATGTAAAATTATTCTTGGTGTATTTCTAATTGTTGTTTTGAATATATCCTGATAAAAATATTTCTATTTGTTTTCACAGTGGTAAAATGAACACATTCACTTAAAGTTTTGCAGGTATAACATTTGGAATAACTTTTGGTGGCCTAGCTGTGTCTATTCCTTTTAAACTTTGTTCTTTTTTTTTTTTTTTTTTGAGACAGGGTCTCACTCTGTAGCTCAGGCTGGCCCTGAGCTCACTATGTAGCCTAGGCAAGCTTCAAACTCAGCAATCCTCCTGTCTCTGCCTCCCGAGTGCTGGGATTACAGGCGTGAGCCACCACTCCCGGCTCTGTGGTATGCGGTATTGATTGCTGGTGGTCGTGAGACACCACGCCCAACATTGTATGTGGTTACCGGGATGGAACTCAGGACCTTGTGCTTGCTAGGCAGGTGCCGGAACCACTGAGCTAAATCTCCAGACCTAAACTTTGTTCTTTTTTTAGTATAGTGTTTTCCTACACTGTGGATCACAGCACTGTGTAACTTGCCTCATCCCCAAGAGACCACTTTAATATGAAGTAAAACTGAATACCATGTTTTATATTACATGCAACATTTTATGTATTTAAAGTACAATGTTATTCACACCAGTATTCTCAAAGAATGCAGAAACTGAGTTCTCTCGATTGGTAAATCTGTGCCTGGATTCACACATGAAGAAATACAGGAAAATCCAGAGACACTCCTCTCTGATTAAACTTGCAGTCTTGTTAGTGACCAGTCTCTTATCACATTCAAATTACACAGGGAAGCTTTACTTATTATAAATGAGTATGAGATACATTCAAATAAAAATTGCTGAACTGCTGTTCTAGGACTTAGGGGGACCCATATAACATTGTACCTTTGTAATTGCACTTGTTCTGAGAAAAGGAAAGAAAAATGTCAGTCAGCAGTTACATCCTAAATAACTAGAAATTAGTTATTCAAAAATGTAGTATGGACTACTCAGTTCCTTAAGCAGTGGCATCTAAAGTAAGCATTTACTTCATTCAGACACATAGACGTTTGCAACTGAGTAAAATTTCTTAGTAAAGACTCATTTCCATTTTCTCTGCCAACTTTTATTTTGAAGAGAGGCAAACTGTGGTACTTATTACTTCCAACTTAATTGGTCTTGAAAATGAAAGACTTGAGGAACTGGGAAAAGTTCACAATTGATTTCTATGAAATATTTTACCCCATAATAATTTAAAATATCTTACTAAGCATATGTTTTAAGTTTAGGCTCATTGCATCCTTCTCATTAACAGTATGCTAAAAAGTTCAATTTATTATAGAAAAAATAAATATATTTTGGAATAACTTTGCTTTGTGAAAAGTTCAAAATACTTTCAATCATTATGAATCTTTTTTTTCCCCCATTAAAAGCAGGCTCCTGGTTATTTTCATTTGCCATTGGCATGGCAAAGTTTAAATATTTTTCATTATTCTAAAATGAATTACAGAAGAAAACTGCTTCCCTCTCTGTGCTTCCTGCAGTGTTTTGTCACATGACATCATGCTCAGTGTAGCCTTGGTATATGTATTTTTACATATTACACATCCATGTGTCTACACAAACTTTAGATATTCCCTTACCATTTGGGTAGTAAGTCAGAGTAAGGGCTACATCCACTGCATTTCCTGTTTTCTAATGTTAGATGTAAAATAAGTGTAGGGTATTGGGAAATGAATGGTTAATATTGAAATAAAGTTTAAAAATTTATCTTAAAGTCTCATGGTATTTTTAAAATGTTTTAGCTTTTGTATTCAACTACCACAAAGTGAGTAACCTGTTTGCAAACAAAACAAAACAAAACAATACCAAAAAAACCACATGGTGAGAACCCGAATGGGAGAGATTACAGTAGACATGTAACAGAAAAATATCAACATGCCTAAATGATTATTACAATATGGACTATTTAACTGGATTGTATTATAATAGTTGCACAGCTTCTTAAACTACAAAAATATTACATTCTGGTCCTAGTGATGCTGGGTTGTGCAGCTATTATGCGGCTCTGAATCTATATGAAAACCTGGATGTGCTGGATGTTTAGCTCAGTGGTGCCATGCTTGCCTTGTAAATGCAAGGTTCTGAGTTCAATTTTCCAGTATTGGAGAAAAAACAATAAGAACAAAAAACCCTAAATGGTTGAGAAGTGAACAGTGGTAGGTTTGTTTTGTTGTCTAGACAAACATTTCCAGACTCAGTCCAGCTTATGGCAAAATATACCAACCAAGCCATAAGGATGTCTTATAATCATAAATAAAGTCACAATAAAATCTTAAAAATAAATTAAACCACAGCACTCGGGAGGCAGAGACAGGAGGATTGCTGAGTTCACGGCGGCTTGCCTGGGCTACATAGTGAGCTAAGGGCCAGCCTGAACTACAAAGCGAGACCCTGTCTCAAAAAGCAAAAAAAAAAAAAAAAAAATTAAACGAGATGTGGAAAGATTTTGTTAAATTGTCAAAATAATAATGAAGAGGAATAGTTCGTTCTATTATTTGAAAACTAGTTAAATTTTTTACTTTAAAATGACATCAAGGGCCAGAGATTTAGCTCAATGGTTCAAGCACCTGCCTAGCAAGCACAAGGTCCCTGGTTTGATCCCCAGTAACCACAGACAACAATATTGGGCATGGTGACTCATAACCACCAGCAATAAGTACCACATACAACAACGCCAGGCATGGTGGCTCATGCCTGTAATCCCAGCACTCAGGAGGTAGAGGCAGGAGGATTGCTGAGTTTGAGGCTCGCCTGGGATACATAGTGAACTCAGGGATAGCCTGAACTACAAATTGAGACCTTGTCTCAATAAATAGATAAATGAATGAATGAATGAATGACATCAAGATTAAAAGATAGCATAAAATCCCTCAAGAGAAAAAAAAGTTAAAGTAAGGATTTCATACATTTAATTGCAACATGCTTTATTTCATTCTTTATAATAAAATTATGTTCTATCAGAGTATGCTAAAGCTCTTTATTTACATACCTTTATTAGGTTAATTAACAAAAATACTATTTTCAAAATAGTCTCATTATATAACTTTTTAAAAGTGAAAATTTACAGTTTATTTTAATGTAGTTAATATAATTTGATTAAGATATCCTCAATCATTACTAAAATTCGGCTTTTGCAACCTAGAAGTTTGTTTATAATTATCTCTATTTTCTAGTTTTATTGACTGAAATTTCTGTTAAAATAAACGATTGTCTCATTATATGAATTTCTTCAAATTGATTCAAAGTTTTCACTAAATTTTGTTTAAAATGACATAACTATTTACATGCCCAAATTTCCCCTTTATTCTCATTCTGATATATTGCTGTCCTAATCTGCATCTGGTTATGGAGATACATTATTTATTTCTTTTATCATGGTAATAGCACAGTGTCAAATAAATAAGGCTATTATGTTTAATTTTAAGCATTAGCATTATCAGTTAACATTTTCTAGTAGAAGAATATCGCTTTTTTTACTTATAATATTGTAAAACTATGATAACTTTGCTTCCCTTTCTGCTTGAAATTAGAAAGAAGAACCTTGATTTTCTTACTGTCACTTGCAGGTGCACAACCATTTGTATGAGAGACAGTCAGAGGGAAACATAGGAAGCTCACACTGTAAACAGCAGTAGGTGCTAAGGTTATGTTCATGAATATGTGAGCAAGAATTGGGTCAACTCTATAGCGCGAGAATGAGCAGAAGGAATCAACAAATGGGATCTCATCCCACTGAAAATTTTCTGCACAGCAAAAAAAGAAAAAAAAAACGAGCAGAGGGAAAAGACAACCGACAATGTGGGGAAAAAAATTTTACTAGCTGTTTCTCAAAGGATTGCTATCTAGAATATCTAGACTGCTATACAGAATATATAAAGAGCTTTAAAAAGTCTCCCCAAGTTTAAAGACCCAATTTAAAGATGGGCATTTGAAATGAATACTTTTCAGAGGAAGAAGTAAAAGCAGCTAAGAAGCATATGAAGAAATGTCCAACATTACTGGTTATTGGAGAAATTCAAATGAAAACAATACTGAGATTTTATCTCACTCCACAAAGAATGGCAGCTCTTATAGAATTAAGCACCAATAAATGCAGGCAAGACTGTGTGGAAGAAGAAATCCTTCTCCACTGTTGTTGGAAATGAAGACTAATAGATGATATAACGTTTATGAATATCAACGTGGAGATGCTTCAAACTCTAGGATTAGAGATCCCATTTGACTTTCTATTTCCCTCTATGTATGTACATTACACAATTAAAAAAACTCACATTACAGCAACATATGTCCACCATGTTTGTAGCAGTTCAGTTTGTGATAGCTAAATCTTGGAAAGAACCCAAATGCCCATCAACTGAAGACTGAATAAAGAAGATGTGTTTTTTTTTCTGTAAAATAGAATACTATTCAGCCATAAAGAAAGATAAATTAGACCAGGGATTTATCTCAAGTGGTACTGTGCCTACTTTGGAAGTATAAGGGTCCAACCATGATCCCCATGACTGCAAAATAAATAAATAATAAATAAATTTAAATTTAAATCTTTTATTCTCAAATGGATGTACCTTGAGGACATACTCATAAGTGCAATAAATAGGTCCCAGATGTGTAAATACCATATATTTTCTCTGGCTTGAGAAACTGAGGATGTAAATTAGTTCTACAATGTAGGATAGATATTATGAAATAAAAAATATTCAAAGGTTAAAGGTGGGTAGGGGTGGACAACAAGGGAGAGAAAAATATAAAGTCAAAAAAAAGGAAACAAAGCTATGTATAGAGGGGGCAGGAGGATGTAGAGTGTGAAGGGGAATGGGAAAAAAAGAAGTTAGTCATATATTGGTACAATTTCGATGTTGAGTGTGATTATGATGTGTATATAAAATGTACCAATCAAATCAATCAAATCAATTAAAAAAGAATTGAGTAGAATGTATGATAGAGTTTGTGAATCAGGAACTACTCAAAGGGAATGTGGTATAGGAAAATAATGAGGGGAAAGAATAAATATGATTTAAAAAGGAAAAGAAAGCACATGTATATAGTGGGTGGGGTGGGATATTGTAAAGATGAGAATTAAATCATGTCATATACTGGTAAAAATTCCCCAATGTTGAGTGTGATTGTGAGCTATATGTAAAATGTAGCAATAAGGAATTGAGTTAAAGTATGTACAAATATTAAATATTTTAAAGAGAAAGCTATGACATGGTAAGATATCATTTTTGAATACAATCATCTTTATAGTATTAGCCATTGTGTGCAAGTCATTTTTTCTTGAAAGTTCTTTACCCACTACCACTTTATAACAGAATTCTCCTCATCTCAGGATTGTTTCCCTTCTCTCCAGACTGACTTTTGCAACTCCCCAGATTAATCTTTCTATTATTATCCATTTATTTCAGTTTCTATTTCAACCCTGCTCTCTCCCTTTGTGTAGCCTTCAGGCCAAATCAGGGATCTTTGGAAAAACAGGAACTGAATGAATGAATGACATATCACAATGTAGACCCCCATCTTCATTTATCATCTTATTTCTGATAATTTATTAGTTTCTTCTCTAGCCAACTAATATATCTACTTTTGGACTCATCTTTTCTTTCCAATCCTATTCATCTTTCAGTATTCCAGCTATGAAGGCTGTCAAATGAATTCCCTGAACATCTAGTGGTATGAATAAACATTTATTATGTTCACCCATCCCATGAGTTAAGAACTTGAACAAGGCAGGGAGTATTTTTTCTTTGTTTTACAGTGCCTGAGCTCTCAGTGCACAGCTTGAGTTCTAGAGCCAAGTGTCACTTGAACACTACTTTAGTCACAAATTCTGGGGCCTTAGCTGTTGGCTGGGAGCCTCAGTTCCCTTGCACAGAGCTTGTCCACTGAGTCCTCCTCATGAGGGCTCTCTGACACAGATGAGTTTGAGCTTTCTCATGGTGTGTTGGCTAATTTTTCCAAGGTGTCTTTTCCCACAGAAAAAGGCACATGGAAGCTATATTCATCCTTGTGATCTAGCTCCAGAAGCCGCACAGTATTACTTTTACTATACTCTATCAGCTGAATTACAGCTTACCCAACCTCAAGGGGAAGAATAAATAGAACCTACTTCTTGATTCTCTGAGGTGAGACTCATGTGGGGCTCAGAATATTACTAATGACATTTTGAAAACATTATGCCATGCCACAATCAAAGACCACATTTTGTAATCCCATATCCTCTTTTTAACTTCCATAGACTTGTAAGTCACACAAACACTCCCTGTTCTGAATTCTGATAATCTTGTTTTCTCATCAATGACCTACATGTTTTGAATTATTAACTCTTCATATATACCAGCTATGCTACACATTACTTCAGTTTCTCACAGGAAAATACAATTGGCTTTGGTGTTTCCCAAAAAATCTAGAATAAGCCTTTAGATGGTCATTGTTCAACAGCATCTGGATTAAAATCAGATGAATTTAGAATGATGGGATATTTGTTTTTTATGAATCATCAATGAATATGGTAGACACTTTGTAAAGGGTACAGTAGTGTGGTAAGGAAAATGGATAGGCTACCTTAGAAATAAATAACCACGAATCACATGTTAAAGGGCAGGGATTTGGCTCTGTGGCACTGTGTACACTCTGCAAACACAAGAGCCTGAGTTTGACCCTAGGTACTGCAAAAAAAAAAAAAAAAAAATCACAAGTTAAGCAAAAATAATTGCATTTGGATTGAAGTAGTCAGTAAAGCATGATGGCCATCAGAGTTATTGGTCTGTATTTTAGATTTAATTTTAAATTTAAAATGTATTTAAGATTCATCTAATTAATCTAAATTATATTTATTAAAAATACTAAATTTAGGGCCGGAGGGTTAGCTCAGTGGTTCCGCCGCCTGCCTCGCAAGCGCAAGGTCCTGAGTTTGATCCCCGGTAACCACATACAATGTTGGGTGTGGAGACACGCCCACCAACAATCAACGCCGCATACCACAATGTCGGACGTGGTGGCTCACGCCTGTAATCCCAGCACTCGGGAGGCAGAGACAGGAGGATTGCTG
>PVIC010015902.1:0-34530 GCA_004025085.1 Thryonomys swinderianus
TGGTGGCTCACGCCTGTCATCCCAGCACTCGGGAGGCAGAGACAGGAGGATTGCTGAGTTCGCGGCGGCTTGCCTGGGCACCATAGTGAGCTCAGGGCCAGCCTGAACTACAAAGCGAGACCATGTCTCAAAAAGCAAAAACAAAACAAAACAAAACAAAAACTACTGCTGAATAGTAAAAGTGATTCGTGGTGTGATATTAATGTAAGTTTAAAAGATATTATCGAATTTCTGGGACTTTAGTGTGTATAAAAGCATAAGGGACTAGGAGGAACTAACTTAAACTCATACCTCAAAAAAGATGAATAAAATCTAATACAGTAGAGTGGACTCGACCTACCAACTCGATTGGCTCGCGAGGGCTGGTGGTAGCAGCTGAGATCCGGACGTTTATCTGGGTGTGCTACAGAGAACAAGAGGCAGGTGAATCTTCCATTGACCTAGTTAATCCAAGTTGTTCAGGTGTCAGGCTGGTTGTAACTTGAGGGTCCAGCTGTACTTTGTTAATGATTATCTTTTACCAAATTCAAATATGTTGTGCAAGGTAAAGAAAGATATAATAACTGAGGACTTTTTAGAAGACAGAGTTAGAGCTGGGTGTGATGGTGCTCACTGTGATTCCACCTTGTGCAAGGCTCAGGCAGGAGGGCTGAGAGTCTGGGCTCAGCCAGGCTGTCAGTGAGGACAAGACTGGGGAGGTGGCTCCTGTGAAGGCTGCGGGTTCGATCCCAAATGGCTGTCTGTCTCTCTGACTCCACTCTTGCTCTCCACACCCAGAGACACACATAAGATTTTAGGGATTTTAACATTTTAATCAGTTAATTTGAGCATTCATAATTATGAATCATACTGCAGACACTTCAGGCTCCTCGCCACTCAGTGGAGAAACTTCCATAAGATGTTCACAGAAGCAAGCAAGGGAAATATTTGGTTGGTTAAAGTAGCAAGTCGCTGTTTAGAGGTACTTGGCAGTTTCCGATTGGGACTGTCTGTGGTTAGAGGTAGGCACTGCTTTCTGATTGGTCAGCATTGTATGTGGTCACCGGGATCGAACTGAGGACCTTGTGCTTGCGAGGCAGATGCTGGAACCACTGAGCTAAATCTCCGGCCCCACTGAATTTATGTTTTATATCAAAAACAAAAAGTATTTTACTGGCTGTATTTGAGAAATGTCCAGCATATAATTGTGTTACTTGATTTTCAATATTGATGAGAGGTAGAACAAAGAGGTACAAAAACCCAAACCAAACCAAAGCTGAAGGAAAGCTGGGGGACACGGTGTACTCATGCTTATGTAGACTTTGCTCACAGCACAGAGAAGCGGCCGGCACCGGGTACGCCCACGTCACCCATGTCACCCTCGCGCCGGAGTGGAGGCGGGAGGCCTGAAGCTGGAGCCCTCCGGGGAAATGGAAACCTGTCTGTAGGCAGCTGGTCTGGGTCGTAGCTCAGCGCGGAGGCCCTGGACTCGGACCCCGCTACTGCAGAACAACAGTCAGACAAGGATCTTCACTTCGCCTTTTTTTTTTTTTTTAACAGATCTCACTCAGATATGGCAACAAGCAACTTTCACTTTTCATCATGTGATCCCAAACGGGCGCCCCGACAGGGCCGAGGAGCTGATGTGAGCAGGTGCGAGGGGAGGGCCTGGGGGAGTGTCCCCCACTGGGGACGGTGACCGACCCCTCAGGGTCCTGGGCCACAGCGCGAGGCCGCGAGGTCCTGGGCTGGAGCGTCCTCTGTGCACAGGAGGCAGATGGCGAGGGCTGCAGAGAGGCCGGCCGAGAACGTGGAGCTATCAGTTCAGGGTGCGACTTTTATTTGGGCCTTACTTATTTGCAAACGATTTCTTTCATCGTAAGATAGATAATAAAATTACATGGCCAAATATTGGAGAGGATGGAGGAAAGGAAAATTATTACCTGTAATTGTGACCATAATTATGAGTTAGGTGTTTGATTCATTTCATTCCAGTGTTTCCCATAGGCATGTGCTTCTTGATCTAGTTTTAACCATAATGAAATTTTTACTGAATATTAGGTTAAAGTAATTTATCTTTCTTACATTTTCATAACTTTGATTTAAAAATGCACTTTACAGACTGTCCATTGTGAGCGAACCAGAGCACTAAGAAGCATGAAGGGCAGTGTGCGGGCGGGAGCAGCAGGGACAGGCCCGCCATGCATGAGGCAGGATGCATCCCCGCCGGGGGCCCGCTGCACTGTCCCAGACAGACAGACGGACAGACAGAAACAGACATGCAAGTCAAAGCCAAGCTTCTCCTTTTCCCTTCAGGAGGAGAGCTACTAATTATTTTCTTAGATTGTATTAAATATGCCATTTACTGGTCTGTCTTTAACACTTGATTATCATGACATTTCCCCTTCCCATTAGATGTTTTCCAGTATGTTTGCTAATTACTGTTCCTTTCCAACCCACTCTAGAATTAACTTAGAAAGTTCCTTCTTGAACCTATAAATTGTTATGAGTTAGGCTGGTAACTCTGTTAAAGCTGTTTAGTGCCATGAGACAGTGGTTTTCAACCCTCTTTACAGATTTGTTAAACTTTTAAAATTATACAGTGTATCTTCAGCAGTTCAGATTTTACATTTGAAATTTCACTATACTCATGAATCTGACTGTTCGTCTTAGTATGTGGAAGATGTTGAGGAACAAGTGAAGTTAAAAGCAAAGGATCATGAAACATTAATGTCCACGTGGCATTTTTTTTTTTTTGAGACAGGGTCTCGCTTTGTAGTTCAGGCTGGCCCTGAGCTCACTATGGTGCCCAGGCAAGCCGCCGTGAACTCAGCAATCCTCCTGTCTCTGCCTCCCAAGTGCTGGGATTACAGATGTGAGCCACCACGTTCGGCATTGTGGTATGCGGTGTTGATTGTTGGTGGGCGTGTCTCCACGCCCAGCATTATATGTGGTTACCGGGGATCAAACTCAGGACCTTGCGCTTGCGAGGCAGGCGCCGGAATCACTGAGCTAACCCTCCGGCCCTGAAAGCTTTTCGGCCTATTGTTAGGGTCAGTTGAGGTATTGGTGAAAGCTTAGACCTATACGGACCAAACTCTCAGAGCTCTGTACTGGAGGACAGCGCTCGTGTGCGGAGCAGGGGCCTGCCGACGTGCCCCGCCGGGAAGGCAGGCCGCGCTCCGCTCAGTCCCCGTGAAGGAGGCCAGGTCCGCCGGCCGGCCCCCTCTCCCTCAGGGGTTGCGGAGGAGAGAGCTGGCCAGCCCCGGCCTGGCGGGGAGCCGGCCACGGGGAAGGCGTGCTGCCATCGCGCGCTCTGCGTGCGGGACGCGGAGACTTCCTGCCCCGCAGCTGGGTCACGGCTGCAGCCCTCTGATGACTCCGGACGTGCACGCGTGCTTGCCGTGTCACGTGACGGGGACCTTGATAAGAAAATGAAGCCCCGAGGAAGCGGCCGGCCCTCAGCTGCGAAGCCCCCTTTGTTTCCATGGCTCAGACCCCTCGGTCCGCTCACGCTCGCCCGTGACTGTGCCCTCTGCAGCCGGTTTCTCCTGCCCGGCAGAGTTCAGTGTGGATTGTCATCTCGGAAGGCGGAGACGAAATGCCCGGATGAGTCATAGAGAATAGCATCGGGCGACTTGGGTTTGACACCCAGGGGCACCGTTCAGTGGAATCAGCGAGCTAGTGGCAGTCTTGGCCTCTGCGAGGCAGAGGGGCTCCGCGGAGCCCGTGGAAAGTGGGAAGTGTCTCTGGACGCCCCTGGCGAACATTCCGGTGTTCTCGTCTTCTCTCTGCTCCCTGGTCCGTAGTTATCCCCCGCCCACACACGCATTTTCAAATTTTCATAAAATTCTGAACTGTTGACTCTTTGATTGGGAAAATAATACATGGCAGGCAGATCTTCTGTGCTTACTTTATTCATTCTCTCTTGCATCTTGTCGTCCCTACACTGACTTTTCTGGGGACGAATCTGTCCCCACACTGAGCATTGCCAGCTTGTCTGGTAATGTACTAGTTGATTAAATAAAGCAGTTTACTCAATTCCTCTGTTACATACTTGAGAGCACTGAATGGAAAGCTATTTAGAATAATTATTTAGGAAATGGTGGTCATAGGTGGCGTTATTGGAAACTTTGTATCTCAGACGCTAAGTACATTTTGTGTATTGATTTACAACCTGTGATGTAGACACTTAGCAGATCCGTGTGCAGATAAGGAAACCGAGGATTAGGAAAGAAAAGTGACCTGCTAGTCCATGTTTACTTAGGGCTAAGTCAGGAGATGAGTAGAGTGATCTCACAACCAGGGCCAGATCCTTATCCATGATAGTAAGCATAGCTTTTTTTATTTCCAACCAAACTTATTAAGTTAATAAGAGAAGAGGTGAAATTGAAATGTGTATCATAGTGCCAGATTTTTATGTCATGTGTAGGTTTTTGGTCTGCTTGTTAGTTTTGTACATCGTATTGTACCCAAGGCTTTCCTCCTGAGCTGTAGCCCCTTAGGTACTTCACAGTTTGAGACAGAGTCTCACTAAGTGAACAGCTTGCTCAGGTTGGGCTCAGCCTCCCAGAGTGCTGGATGACAGGCGTGCACCGGTCCCAGCCAGTTTTGTATCTTTTTACAAATATGACTAAGACACAATCTGCCTTAAATGAATGTCCCTTCTAAATTAGGAGCAGAGAGTTTCCCTGACGATGTACGGTAAGAGAGGCGCTTGTGAAGGCTTCAGTCGGCCTGGGCCAGTGTCTATGACTTCTGCAAAATTGGCATGGTTGTTGCTTTGTGTAGAGAAGAATATCACACAGCAACCACCATTGCCTTCGTCTCTCTGCACATCGCCGGGTGGGGGACCCTGGAGCGTTCAGAGCCGGCACGGGACCCGGGAGGGGGGCTCCGGAGAAAGGCAGTGCTGACTTCAGATCTCCGACCCGGGCTCTTCCCACCGCATCGCCCGAGGCTCAGGGAGGTGCCGTGTTAGAAGTCTCCTGCAGTTTGAAATGACTTACTTCACTGCTCCAGTGCGGCTGGTTGGGCGGGTCTGGTGTGAGCAGAGTCCCAGGCTTGGAAGCCGAAGCCGGCAGAGCAGTGTGTATCTATCTGGCAGGTGTTCACAGAAGGGAGCAGTATCATGACATCTATTTCCTTGTCTAATTAGTTCATCCCAGTCTGCAGGATGAATGAAAGCAGAATTAGTATGTTCTGGTGATCTGGGCCCCATCAGGCCTGGTCAGGTGCTTGGGGGTGGGTGTGGGGTCTGTTCCGTGTGCCCCACTGGAGAGGTGGACGCCGGGCGGTGTTCCAGAGTTCAGACCTGGTGTGACTCCCATCTTTGCTCATGTGATGGCGGCGGGAATGTCGGGCGGGTGTCGCTGTCTGACAGGTGTCTGGAAGGAGTCCGTCCAAGACCGAGGTGCGGAACACTCGGGGGAACTGGTGTTGTGGGGTGTGTGTGGAGGTGGGCCCTGGGGGCTGGGCAGGCGTGACGCCCTCCCAGATGGAGTGCGCGCTGCGGAGCAGAGGTGGTGGTGCGGTGGCCGGGGCACCCTGCCCACTCCCCGCCCAATGCCCGGCGATCAAGGGTGCACCGTGGCCTTAGAGGGACGGTGGGAGTGAAGGTGGGGGTCAGGTGAGGGCGCGTGAGCGGGAGGGGGCTAAGGAGGAGCGGCCTTCTCCCGCCAGCGCGCGGCCCTCCCGGTCCCGAGCCCGCCCGCCCCCTCGGCCTCCTGCTCCGGCTCCGGGGAGCCCTCTGCTCCCAGCCTGGAGATTCCTCGGCCCACTCCGCCTGTGCACAGGGGCCCCTCTGGCCGCTTCCTGGGACCGGCACAGTCCTGTCGCTCCTGTCCCCGCTCCCGGGACGGGCTCCCCTCAGACCTCGAGGCCTGGTGTGAGCCCCCTTCGCTAGGGCGTCCGCTCTCGGTTCCTCGTGGGCTGGCGGCGTCCTGTGCGCCACGTGGTTCATGGGAATTAGCCGAACGAATTCTCGGGAAGGCTTTGCTGGCGGTAGGGGAAGCTGGTCTGCAGACAGGAGGGAGGGAACGGGGCGAGTCCCAGACAGTGTAATTTTATGGGGGTTGTACCCGGGGCACTCAGCCTCTGTGGTGCATCCTCAGCCCTTTTTACATTTTACATCGAGACAGTCTCACTGGATGGCTCCTGCGACTTGAAATGCAGTCGTGCTGCCGTAGCCGCCCAAGTAGCTGGGATTCCAGGCGGACGCCGCTGCGCCTGGCTCTCAGGGCCTGTGCACGCGGAGATGCCTGGACCTTCCCGGGGCGGGAGGGACACTTGTCTTCGGTCCTCCCTTAGTGAGCGGCAAAGCTAGAATCAGAGTCCACTTGCGTTCTCTCTTGGGCAGCGAGCTAGTACTAAAAGTTACAACAATTCTTTTGTTCTTTTCTTGATCTTTAGTTCATCATCAACCAAGGTGGATCTCAAGAGTGGTCTAGAAGAATGTGCAGTGGCCTTGAACTTATTTCTAAGTAACAAATTTACAGATGCCTTAGAATTGCTTCGTCCGTGGTAATTATTTCTATTAGATAATATTTTTTAAAGATCTTTAATGTCATGCTTGTAAGATAACTTACCTGTTCCTGGCGGAGTATTTGTAAGCTAACATGGTTGAATCTCCTTACTGTTAGTCAGCTTTAATGTCAGGTAAGTAATGTCATTTCAAGATCCATCCATTTTCCTATGGGTGATTCCAGTGTATTCTTCATAGCTGAATAGTATTCCAGGGCATATATGCCACATTTTCTTTACTCATTCCTCTGTTGATGGACATATAGGCTGTTTCCATAATTTATCTAATGTAACTTGCATTAATATGTGTCTGCACGGGTATGCTCGTATCACTGTGATGAGATGCCTTTGACTGTTTGAAGAAAATAGCTACAAGAGGTGTAGTTGGGTCAAATGAAATTTCTACTTACAGTTTTTTAAAATGTCACTCCAATTTTATTTTATTTTTTTGTGGAACTGGGGATCAAATCCAGGACCTTCCACTTGCCAGGCAGGTGGCAGCACCACTGAACTACATCCTCAGCCCCATTTTACATTTTTTTTGGTGTGGAATCTTTATACTGATTTCATAGGAAAATGGGTGGATCTTGGGACTGTGAAACTGAGTTAAATAAATTAGATACAGAAGGCTAAATATTACATGGTTTCTCTTGCGTGAGAAACTCCAAATATAAATAAGATGAGACGATAGAAAGCGGAGAGAGGTGACGTTTGTGGTGACAGGAAGGGACTTTGGGGATGGGGAGGAGAAGGAGGGAAGGGAAAGTAAATAATTAGGGTGCAGGGTGCGCATGTGCCACACCCCAGCATGAGTGTAATTATTTTTATTTTTTAACACATGTGTACAGTGTGGAGTGATTATGTTTGCTCTGGGGACTTGGTCCCTAACACATCTTATTTTCATTCTCTGCTACACCTCTCCTTCCTTGTTCCTTCATTACCTCTCTGCCCAGTTGCAAAAGCCCTATCTCCATCTTCTTCCAGGTTTTTTTTCCAGTACCGGGGCTCGAACTTGGGTCCTTGTGCGTCCAAGTTTGATGCGATACCACTTGAGCTAAATCCCCAGCCCCTTCCAGTTCTTTTTAAATCCCCCTTTCCTTGTCTATCTCTTGCTTTGCTTTCTGTTTGAAAAAGATATCTCTACTTCCTATTATCTTTTAAAAATTCTACTCTTGGGCTGGAGGGTTAGCTCAGTGGTTCCGGCGCCTGCCTCGCAAGCGCAAGGTCCTGAGTTTGATCCCTGGTAACCACATACAATGCTGGGCGTGGAGATTCACGCCCACACATGCACACACATACCACACACACACCACACATTGTACACATACACCATGCATACCACGCACACACACCACACATTACTGCACATATGTACACACAACCCACCTGCACACTCCACACACAATCTGACCTGTTTAGCACCTGTACCTTGACCACAGTCACCAGTCATAGGGTGTGTGATTGTAGCTTGGCAGAAATAATCTTGCCTTGTGCATTATTATGTGAAGGTTAGAACTGATGCCATAATTTTCTAGACAGTTACTTGACACACCGGTGGGAACCCTCCTCTCTGAGTGTACAGTAGGCCAACGCGATCAGAATTAATTACCCCCGAGCAGCTGTGAGGCTCTCAGCAGCCGTGATCGCGGTTGGTCAGCTATGAGCCGTGGCGAGCTAGATGGCGAAGCCGAACGTGAGCGAATGGTCCAGTGTGTCCTCGGGCCCTCAGCTCCCTGCCTCTGCTTCCCGGCCGTCGGGCTTCCCTTCCTGCGTCCCTCGAACTGCTGTCTCTTCTTTCGTCCTCTGCCTTCCTTCGTTGGCTTCTCCATTTGCTTGTCTTTCCCTCTTTCTTCTTCTGTCCCTTTTCTAATTTTTACCTCTCAGTTTCCTTTATTTATTTTTACTCAAACAGATCCTCTTTTTCTTCTACTGATAGCCATCTAGTGATAATACAGAATGAAGAAAATTTAGTTTTGTGTTCAGTCGTTTTATATTCTGTTCTTGTTATATTTGAGGCACTGTTATATTTGATTCCCAATTGAATCCCTTTTTTCTTCTTGCAACAATTTTCATTTAAAAATAAGAAGTTGGGAACCACAGTTACTGATTGACCTGGGCATCCTTTATCCCTGGTGGTTCTCTTGGATGGGCGGCGCCTCTCCTTAGAGGGCAGCGCCATGGCCCAGCGGTGCCTGTCTGTTCCCTGGCCTGTGGCTTGTGTTTGTGCTACGCTCCTGCGGGCTGCTGTGTGTTAATAGCTACATTAGACTCCCAGTCATGCGGTGATTTTTTGCCACACCAGGCATCAAAGCCGTGTCTTGAACACTGAGCAGGCTTCTCCACTGAGTCACGTCCCTGGTCTTGAGCATTGATATTTTATTCCTTATGAACAGGGTAAAAGGACACGAGACCTTTTGCAACGCGGGACTCTGCCATATATTACAATGGAGATCCTTAGAGTCCCAAAGCTGTGCCTAGTGATAACCTGGCAATTGGAGCTATCAAGGACTTCAGTCAGGAATCTCTGATCATATAGTTAGATCAGATGTGAGGTTCAGGTGTTTACTTGGTCCTTTGTGGTGGATCTAAGTGCAAAAATCTTGCTTCCTCCCAGCACTCGGGAGGCAGAGACAGGAGGATTGCTGAGTTCGCGGCGGCTTGCCTGGGCACCATAGTGAGCTCAGGACCAGCCTGAACTACAAAGCGAGACCCTGTCTCAAAAAAAAAAAAAAAATCTTGCTTCATCTTGGCCTTTGGCTGAAGAGGAGATACCTGTAGACGAACCTTTATTTTCAGAATGCATCAGAATCTGTCACGAAATAGCTTTCCACTAGCCTTGATTTTAGCTTGCTTCTCGTCTGATCTCAAGCTTAGCAGGGTCTGGCCTGGTGAGTTCTTGGGTGGAACACGGTACAGTGCCTCTTATTCAGGCGGGGAAAACTGGTTTGCTTTGAAACCTCTCCGAGGAATGAGTCCTCAGGCTGCCCCCTTGTGCTGAAACAGGGAAAGGCATGCTGTCTGCTTCCTGCTTCAGCCTGGAACGTTTTGTTTAGCCCATGTGGTTTTAAATCGGAAAGCCCTTGCTTCCTGAGTGTTCAAGAGCATGCTTTTCTCTGTCTGTGTCCTGTCAGTGATCATGGTAAAGGAAGAAAGGCTTCTTCTGTGAAAGTCCGGATGCGCATTTGCTAGGATTTCCTATAATTAGTATCTGACAAAACCTGGAATGTTTCTTTTTTTTTTCCTGTTGAGTTGACATGAACTAATTTCCTGTGTTCTCCCCAGGGCCAAGGAGAGTATGTACCACGCTTTGGGCTACAGTACCATCGTGGTGCTGCAGGCTGTCATGACCTTTGAGCAGCAGGATATTCAGAATGGCATTTCTGCCATGAAGGACGCCTTGCAAACCTGCCAAAAGTATGACTGAATCGTTCAGTATTCCAGATAAGACTCCAGATCCTCATGCCTGTGTGAGAAAGTGGGTGCTCTTTGCCTGAGAGCTCTGTGGTTGAGGTTGGACAGAGTGTAGGAAAGGATTTTAGCTTCAAAGCTTCTTGTCCTCATTCAATTTCATATGATATAGTTGAAAAATTCTCATCAGCGATTACAGGGAGGTTCTGGTGCACCATCCGGACTTTCCTTCCTTCCTGGTTTTGTTTTTTCTTTTTTTTCATACTGAGGATTGAGCCCAGGATCTTCTCACTGAGCTGTATCTCCAGCCCTTCTAAAATTGTGGAGATAGGCTCTTGCTAAATGGCCCATTTGGGGCTCAAGTTTGCAGTCCTCCTGCCTCAGCCCCCTGGAGTCCTGGGGTTACAGACCTGCAGGGCCGCCCAGCCATCCCCCTTTCTCTCGGACAGCCTGGACCTGAGCTGCAGAGAAACCCTGAGGGAGGTTTCAGGGGGTCAGCAGTGGGCATCTCTTGAGGGGCTTCTGAGGCGGTAAGGGCAGTGCCGACGCCGTGCCGTCTGGGCAGAGGTGCTGGCGATTCAGAGGAGACTTTCACTCCCCTGAGGTGCTCACATTTGAGCAGTTTTGATTGGTTAAAATGAATACATTTTTTACTTTTATTTTAAGCTTTACTGTGTGCAGAGGAAAGCCCTAGAATAAGCTATTACTGTTTGTAAATATTAACACAGTAAGGTTAACCCTTTTGCACTTATGTTGTAAGCCGCTCAAATGAACAGTGTTTCCAAATAAGCCCTTTAATTCCTTCTTTTTAACCGGTGGATACTCTCACCAGAGAAATACTGGCTCTAGCCATGGAGGAAAGAGTACTGTGCAGGTGCGTGTGTGTCCACACATGTTTAGTGACATGGATCAAGTGTCACGCAGTTGCCGGCCCGTAGCCACGAGCCCGCCGTGCGCTGCTGGAGAAAGGTAGCGTCTGCCCTAAAGACCTTAGGGTTAGGGCTCTAGCTAGTGATTCTGGTGCGACTGTGACTGAAATAAATGTCAGATGAAAATAGGCTCTGTCTGATTTGTTGGTATTTTCCTTTCTGTCTCCTGTCTGTTCAATGCAGATACAGGAAAAAATGCACAGTTGTAGAGTCTTTCTCAAGTCTCCTCTCTCGAGGGTCCCTAGAGCAGCTGAGTGAAGGTAAGAATCACTTTCATGATGAATGTTTCTTCCTTTTAACAAATGAAAGATGCTTGTGTTCCAGAGTTGAGTACTGAAACAGGAGAGGGAATGGATAATCACTTCTCTCCCCACCGTGCTCGCCCGGCGGTGACGGTCACTCAGCCTCGCAGGCTGTGCTGTGAACACGCACCACCGGGGAGCAGGCAGGCCGTGCGTGGTTGTTCTCATGTGGCTCACTTTTTGCAACATGGAGTCATCTCGTGTTTCACAGCCTGCTCTTCTCCCGGCTCAGTGTGTATGAACGTGCTCTACAGCGTTTTTACTGCTAAGTACCAGGACGGCAGAGGATCAGCATATCATAACTGACTTGCTTTCTCTCTATCAGAAGACTGTCAGACAGTTTTTATTTTTTCACTGTTACAAATAATACGGTCCTAAAACTCTCATATCTGTATTTTTATGCATTTTTCAAATATTCCATAGGATAGAGTTACAAAAGCAGAATTTTAAGGATAGTTTGGGAATTTAAAATATTTATAAGTATTGCCGTTTTTCTACAATAATTTAAACTGCCTTCTATTCTTTCATCCTATTATGAGAGCTTCAGCTTTCTACAATCTATTAACATTTTTTTCCAAGATAAAAGTGACTGTGATACCTTTTAGAAAGTAAAAGTGCCTCACAGAATGGAAGGTGTTTAGTGTGTGAGCACTTAAGAAACTCAGAAACTGAATAATGTCTATGGAGATTACAATAAAAGTTTCAAAATCAGTCCTGCTTTTTAATGTTACACTCTACTAAGAAAGATGCATCCAGGTTACCCTATAGAAGAGAAAGGTATGTCCTTCAAAAATTTCTAGCATCCAAGGAGAACTTGTGCCTATGTTTTTATAGTCCAACTTGTTCTGTGGAAGGAACAAAACACTAGGAGTAGGTCTGGCTAATTAAGCAAGAGCAATTCCAGAAATTGCTGCCAGTGGCATTCTCCATGGTCCGGGAAAAATGTGACACATATTTTTGAATGTGTTTTATTATAAAGTTTTGTTTATTTTGTTAGACAAATGCTATTAGCTTATTGTGGAAATTATAGAACTTGGGACCATTTGCATGGTGTGAGCTGAGATCATTGATCACAGAGAGGATCATGACACGTTTCACATCTTCATGGCTTGTTCGAGGGGGTAGAATGTTGGCCTCCAAACCATGGCAGAAATAAACGGTGCTTCACTGGTCACTTTAGGCAGCTGAAGCCTATCTTCTTTCTCTCCTGAAACTAACTTCCATGTATCTGTAGGAATAAGTATAATATCTAAGATTTTAAAAAGAAGCTCAGTGGATGGGTTCTGTAACAGAATGTAGATTAGAGGAAGATCAATGGAAATTACCTAGTTTGGACAACAGAGAGAAAACACGTTGCAAAAGTGAACACAGAGTCAGGGACCTATTCATAAAAGCTGTCACTTTGACATCACAGAGGAAAGTGCAGAGCTGAAGAGCATTTGGGGAGGTAATGTCTGAACCCCCCACGTTTGTTGAAAGATCAAATGGTAGAGATTCAAGAAGCTCCGAATAACCTAAAATGGATAAATCCAAAGAAATCCTCACTCAGACACGCTGTAGTCATAGCGCTAAAAACTAGACAAAGCAACAAATATACCTGAAATTTGGTGTCGAATTTTCACATTGGTAGTTCTTAAATACTAGAATTGTAAATGGCTTTATTTTTATGAGAAATTTAAGAATATTTAATCTTTACTAAAAATTAAACAGAATTTCTCAGCTCTTCCCTCTGCACAGTCCTGTTTTCCCTGTTCTCATGCAAGATTCCTTTGTTGCAGGCGTTGTTCCTGTTAAACCATTTGGATGCAAAACAAAAACAAAACAACACAGCAACAGCAACAGCAACAAACCCTCTAGCTTCTCTTTAACATCAAGCAGTCTAATCTGTGTGACATAACTCTTTTTAAACCAGGATCTGTGTCGGTCACCAGGTCCCCTGTGTGCCAGAGCAGGATTTGTACCAGGACTTGTCCCTTCCTAAACCACAAGGTTTCCGGCTGGCCTCTCACATGCGTGTGGGCAGGTACAGAATATGTTGCCTCTATATGAGGAGCATGTTGAATTAGTCTTATATTAAAAATCTTGAAACTAAGGTACTGTGCTATCTCTTACTATTTTAATGTTGGTGAACAATACACTTTAGGAAATCTGGACTAAGGTAAAAAAATTACTTCTTATTAATTAAACATAAGTATGTTTGTTTAGACTTTATACCTAAAGTCTGTACTTAAGTTGACATTTCAGCACTTCTGGAATTTATTCCGTTCAGAGGACCATTATGCACATGTACCAGCTCCCGGGGTAAAAGTAACCACTGTGCCCTGCGGACATAATACAAAGGACATGCTGGCCGGTGTCCACTCGTCAGTGCCAGTGACTAAGTTCAGAAGCTGCCCAGTGTCAGTCAGTCACAAAGAAATACAAGAGTTTCATAATTGAATTGCGTTTTATTCCTGGAGAGTTTGGCTGTTACTATAAACCAAACAGACAGTGTTCAAGGGGGCATGTCGGAACATTGTAGCTTCACTATGAGATTTGTTTTCCTCTTGGTAATTTCCACTTCCATCCTCCAGGTTCTGCTTGTCTGCAGGAGTTGAGTATATGTCATTCAACTGTACATAAGCTTCATGTGGAACACACCTGCTCTTTATTGAGGCTGGTGGGTCACACTGAATGGATGTGATTGAGTTAAAAAGAGGTATTTAAATGTGATGGCTAGGATGTGAAAGGGATTGAACACGGAGGGGACATACCTCAGAGGCCAGACCCCCCACATTCGTTTTATCTCTGCTTTCTTGTCATATCCTCTGTGCTGATTTTATATGTTATTATCTTACCCTGATTTCTTCACCCTCTGCCCAGATCTCAGCAAGGCCTGCTGAATCAGGGTCATTCATACTTTAGCCCCAACTGACCTTTCCGGCCTCGTTGTCCTGTCCCTGGAGGAGCCCTGGGCTTCCCTTGCCCTGGACTTGGGTTTCTGCTGGCCACACTGCCCTGCCTGCGCCCCCTCTGTGACAGCAGTCTGCTCCCGGCTGACTCAGAGCCCTCACTGCGGTGAGGATGTTCAATAACTCAGGAAGATTAGACACCGTGGTTCGGGCCCCACTGAACACAATGAGAAAAGTGGAGACACTGAGAGGGGAGGTCCCAGGGCTGTGAGCGAGACTGTGCTGTCGGGCGGCCTGTGTGTCCTTAGGTTCTGCCTGGCGGGATTTAGCCCTGGCTGTCAGCACATTTGTGGGGATTGTAATTGCTTCTTTGTGAACTGAATGTTTGGAATAAGAGCAAGGCAAGAAGTCGAACCCGAATATGAGAGCCAAAGTGTTGTGTGTGTACAGATGAAAGAAAGAACGTGTTCTGACCTGATTTGATTAACAGCACTTCCAGTGAGACACACAGACACACACTATTTTTCCATCAGTTACGTGCTATGAAAATGTTGCCATGACTCCTCGCTAGCATTTATCGGGGGCTGGCTGTGTGTAGTAAGCTGTACCTGCAGTGCCTCTAATTTTTCACCTGTGAAATACTGATGTTATTAGTGGATTTTATAAATGAAACCAGCAGAGAGAGGGAGTGTAGCTTGCACGCCCTGTAGCTAGGGCATGGCAGAGCCTCCCCTCCAAGCTCATCTATGTGACCAGTGACCAGCGGACCCGTGTGTGTCCCACGGGGAAGCAGGAGCCCGCTGGTTTTGTCCCTGCGCAGATGCCAGGGTTCATCCGCTTGCCTTCTGCACATACGGTGAACCGTTAGGAAGCCTGGGTCTGTGCGTCAGGCCACTTTCCCTGTCCGTGGGCTGGGCGTAGCCTGCGAGCGCCGGTACCTGGGCTGATACTGGGAGCAGGTCCCTGCGGCTGGCCGGGCGGCGCTGGCTGGCAGGCCTTCTGTGGCTGCGGAGTCCTGCCTTGGGCGGCAGGGCGGTGCTTTCCAGGGAGCCCTTGAGACGGGCTGCTCCTTTTAGATGAATAACGTGTGCAGTCGTATTATCATGGTCCCCAAACCTTCAAGTTTAGAAACAATTCATAAATTTAATGTAGTGTTTTTCAGTATTTAGAACTGTTAAATTTTTCATGTTACTGTTAAAAAAAGTGGCTCTCTCTTTTATTTGTGTCTTTTTATTTGTTTGGTTTTTTGTTTTTGAGAGTCTTGCTGTGTAGTTGAGGCTGGCCTTGAACTCGTGGCAGTTCTGCCTCAGCCTCCTGAGTGCTGGGATTATAGCCCTGAACCACCACACTCAGCTTGATTTTCTTCTTTTGGCCTATTTTCCTCCTGCTCTCCCTCCCTGCCCCCCCCTTGCTTCCTCAATGGCATTTAAATTTTGGTGTTCTCCTGCGAGTTGAATTTGATCTCTGCGACTGTGTCCGAGTGGGACCAGGGAGTCCTCCCTGCATGTTTCTGCTGCGGCCGAGCACAGGTGATTCTCCGGCAGCAGAAGCCCGAGGCCGCCTCGGCTTCGGGTCTGCCTTGGGCTCCTTTGCCTGCGGGCCTCTGAACAGTCGGAGCAGCTCCTGCGGCTCGGGCCTCCCTGACGTGGTTCTGTTTGCTTTGGTAGAGGAGATGCACGCCGAGGTCTGCTACGCCGAGTGTCTCCTGCAGAAAGCAGCGCTCACATTCGTGCAGGTAACGCTCACGGGCTGGGGTCGGCGGGCGGCAGGGGCTGCCTGGAGCCCTGTGGCTCTCCTTTGGCGCTCTGCCCCCTTGACTGAAGAGTGGTGATGGAAACTCCTTACTCCCTCATACACTTCTGCGGGTAAAAGAATCCAGAGAGCTTTATTCCCGTTCAAATGCTGAGAGTCTGTTTCAGGTTTGCAGTCTGCTGGAGGCGCTTACACTTGTAAGGAAATCGCCTGGCGGCCACCGCCCCCACCTCAGGCCACTTTCTGGACACTGAGATGGGCCCAGGCTGCACGGCTCCTCCCACCGCCGGGATGCCACGCAGCCTATAGTGTCTTTCCCACTCTCTATTCTCATTCCCCTGTGGAAGAAGAGTTTTTGTTTTTGTTTTTTTGACACAGGGTCTCGCTTTGTAGTTCAGGCTGGCCCTGAATTCACTGTGTAGCCCCAGGCAAGCCTCAAACTAAGCAATCCTCCTGCCTCTGCCTCCTGAGTGCTGGGATTACAGGCGTGAGCCACCACACCCGGCTGGAAGAGGAGTTTTAAAAAGTCATGGAGGGTGGTAGGGATATGGGTACAAACGCGAATTAACTTGTGTCATATACTGGTACAAATTCCCCAGTGTTGAATATGATTGTGGTACATGTGATGATAATATGTACCAATAAAGAATTAATTACAAAAACTGTCACGGAACAAAGCAGTGAATTCGATTACAAGGCGCTGCCCCTCCAGCGGTCCCGCTGGCTGTCTTGCCTGTGCTGTGTGGCGCAGTGCTTGGGACGTACCGCTGTTCATGGGGCGACCTCATGTGGTGCCCAACGGGGGCTCGAGATGGCGGGGCCCTGGAGGAGGGCAGCTGCTTGGACAGTGGCTTCTCTTCTAGAAACTGACCTTGTTGCCGGCCTCTGCGTTAGATTGAGCCACGGTGGTGACCCTGAGGCCCCCCGGGCCCAAGGCTGACTGACAGCAGTGGTCACAGCGCAGACTAGGACACGGTCCGAGTTTCTTCTGGTGTGTTCTCCTAAAAGGGATTTGACGGTCAAATCTCAGATGCAGGACCTTGCTTGAACCTGGTGGCTGGAAGCTAACCACAAGACGCGCCTGTGGGTTTCTCCCTCCGTCACCCCTCCGCGCCACCCCCGTGTCCACCACGGCCGCAGCACTGTCTCCTCCGCCCTCCGACTGTTGTTCTGCAGAGCTGCACCCCAGCTTGATTCTGCCACTCGTTTGTTTTACCTCGTCCCACTCCTCATTCTGCCCGGACCCTTTCAGGAGTGGGTCTCTGACCTTGTCCCCTGCCCCAGCGGGGATCTCTGTGGGAAGAGCCCAGGGCGGGCCACGTGTGTGTGTGTATGTGTGTCCCAGCTCCACGCCCGTGTGTCCTCAGTGCTGCGGCTGCCGCTGTGCTGTCTGAGCGCCGCAGAGCGCACACGCTGCCACTTCCTGGCCTCCCACCTCAGCTCTTCGTCTTGCAGCGCTCGCCTCTGCTTTGCTGCCCTCAATCCAGCTCCTTCCAGTCACGTTTTGTGCTTTAAGCTGGTGCTTCAGGAGGCTCTTCTGGCCCTCTGCTGGCCCCTGTTCTGTGTGCCTCCATTCCTGGGCACACTGCCTGGCTTTGGTTTTTTCTTCGTGTTAGCATCCCTGGTATAGAATAGACATTTAGCAAATGGCAAATCATGAAATGAAATACTCTTAGTAGAGTCAGATTTTAGTCTAAGTGAAGAAATTCAGTTTTGCTGTTACTGTTTTTTTTTTTTTTTTTTGAGACAAGGTCTCGCTTTGTAGTTCAGGCTGGCCCTGAGCTCACTATGTAGCCCAGGCAAGCCTCGAACTCAGCAATTCTCCTGTCTCTGCCTCCTGAGTGCTGGGATGACAGGTGTGAGCCACCACGCCTGGCACTGTGGTATGTGGTATTGATTGCTGGTGGGCGTGAGTCACCACGCCCAGCATTGTATGTGTTACCGGGGATCGAACTCAGGACCTTGTGCTTGCGAGGCAGGTGCCAGAACCACTGAGCTAACCCTCCGGCCCCCAATTGCTGTTACTGTTTTTTGAGACAGGGTCTTGCTGTGTAGTTCAGATTGGCCTTGAACTCTCAGAGATCCTCCTGTCTCAGCCACCCAAGAGCTGCGATTACACTTGTGTGGCATCTCATACCCAACTCTGAAGAAATTCTTTCCTGACCACTGTTGGAACTTGTGCAGTTATGAGAGTCCTTAAAATAAGAAGATAAACATTTGAGTAACAAATTTAGCATTCGCTGATTCTCCCAAGACCAGATGAGATCGGGGGTGTTCAGGGTGGTATGCCATAGGCATACTGGTTCTTAACAATAGTTGGAATGTTAAATATTTAAGTAGCTAATAAAACTAGTAAACTAAAATCAGGTTTTCTTTTGCTTCAAAAGGATGTTCAAGTGCATAGGAAATAAACACAAAGGAATCCTCCCAACATCAATAGACTAGAGAAACCTTCTCCTTGGAAGTATGGAACACTGGCCTGTCTCCATTAGCACTGTTAGGATGATCTTCTCAGCAGTTATTTAATGTAATTTATCAAGAGACTCTCTCAATGCTTATTCTGAAATTGCCTTTCGTCTAGACCAGCTGTCTCAGTTTCATAGTTGAGTCTTGACCGTCAGGCAAAGAGAAATAGTGACTTCTATCTCCAACCCCACTAAAACAAAACTGTGTACCAGTGACCGCCATTTCAGTGGTCAGACCAGTTATTTTTGGTCTGGATATATGTATGAATGAAGTAGAGCCCCTGCCCAGGTACCCTGTGGAGTAGTCCCTTGTGCTCACAGTATTGAGCTGGAGGAAGTTAGGCCTTAGACTTTTAAAGTCAGCTGTTTTAGATTCTACTGGAACCAGAAGAAAATTGGTCAGTGAGTGAGGATGTGTGGGTTTGAACTTCACCAGGCTGCTGATTAGTAAGTTTACATCCTCAGAAATACAAAGTAATGCAATGATTTAAAAAACATTTTTTGCCAGGTGTGGTGGCTCACGCCTGTAATCCCAGCACTCAGGAGGCAGAGGCAGGAGGATTGCTGAGTTCGAGGCTTGCCTGGGCTACATAGTGAGCTCAGAGCCAGCCTGAACTACAAAGCAAGACCCTGTCTCAAAAAAAAAAAAAAATGCAACTGTCAGGAGAGTTTAAATTTTTTTTCTAAGTTCTGTAATTGTTAATTGTTTTCAGGATGAAAATATGATCAACTTTATCAAAGGTGGACTGAAAATTAGGACAAGTTACCAAATATATAAGTAAGTTAAAAAGTAAAATGTGGTTTTACACAAATCTTATGCTTATACTACTTTGCTTTTCGAAAGTTTTAAAAGTTTACTGTTTTTTTTCCCCAGTTTGGTGTTAATAAAAATATGCTTGACTTTTGATTATGTATTATGTGCTACAGAACAACAGAGTTGGAGTTTAAATACAGTTTAAAAGCAAAATTGTGGAAGAGGAAATGCCTTGACATAATTTCTAGTCAGATAATCTTTTATCTCTTCTAAGCATGGTTTATGCTTTCAAATGACAGGTGTGTTGTGGCATAGACTCCGGAGTGGTGGGGCATGGGGAAGTGGACATGTTCTGTGAGCCTGGCTCATGATGTTTTCCTAACCTACTTCTTTTCTTTTCTCTTCTCTTCTCTTCTCTTCTCTTCTCTTCTCTTCTCTTCTCTTCTCTTCTCTTCTCTTCTCTTCTCTTCTCTTCTCTTCTCTTCTCTTCTCTTCTCTTCTCTTCTCTTCTCTTCTCTTCTCTTCTCTTCTCTTCTTTTCTTTTCTTTTCTTTTCTTTTTGAGACAGGGTCTCACTTTGTAGTTCAGGCTGGCCCTGAGCTCACTATGTAGCCCAGGCAAGCCTGGAACTCAGCAATCCTCCTGCCTCTGCCTCCCGAGTGCTGGGATGACAGGCGTGAGCCACCATGCCCAGCCTAACCTACTTATTTTCTGATTTCTATTTGGCTGTTCTGTCATTTACTGAGAAAGTTAAAATTTCTGGTCTTCAAAGTAGAACCATGGGTTTCTTGCTTGAGTTCTGTTGGTGTTTGCCTTGTATGTTTAGGTCCTCTGTTGCTAGGCTCGTATATATTGATAGTTGTTTCTGTAATGAATTAATTAACGTTCTTATGGAATATCCCCCATTTAGTTCTGGTAATATTTCTCGTCTTGAAATCTACTTTTTCTAATATTAATCCACCCACTCATGTTTCTTTTATTTTTTAATTGAATTCTTTATTGGTACACTATATACACAGCTCATAATCACAGACAACATTGGGGAATTTGTACCAATATGGGACACAGGTCAATTCTCGTTTTTACCCACAACTCTGCTCACCCACCTCCTTCCCACCATATATATATATACTTATTATTTTCTGAATCATATTTATTCCTTCCCCGTGTTTCTTTTTTAATAGCATTTTTTTCTTTTTAGTACTAGAGATCAAACTGACAGATACTTTATCACTGTACTACACCCCTTTTATTAAAATGTTATTTTGAAAAAAAGTCTTCTAAATTGCCAGGGGTGGCCTTGCACTTGGAATCATTTTACCTTATCCTCCTGAGGATCTAAAATTATAGTTGTGTGTCACTCTGCTGGCCCTTTTTTTTTTTTTTTTTTTTGAGACGGGGTCTCACTTTGTAGTTCAGGCTGGCCCTGAGTTCACTGTGTAGCCCAGGCAAGCCTCGAACTCAGCAATCCTCCTGTCTCTGCCTCCCGAGTGCTGGGATGACAGGTGTGAGCCACCATGCTGGGCACTGTGGTATGTGGTACTGATTGCTGGTGGGCGTGAATTACCATGCCCAGTATTGTTGTATGTGGTTACTATGGTTCGAACCAGGGACCTTGTGCTTTCTAGGCAGGAGCTGGAACCACTAAGCTAAATCTCTGGCCCTAGCTCATATTTTTGAATAATTAGTCTTTGAATAATCTTTTAAGTCTTTTTTATATTTAAATTGCATATCCTATAGATGCACAGAGTTGAATAATTGGTATGTTTATACTTATAACTATCATTTTTTGGTTTCATCTGTCCCTCCCCCAATTTTTCTTGTTTTCATTTGCTTTAGTAAAAATTTAAAAATTTGGGGCCGGAGGGTTAGCTCAGTGGTTTCGGCACCTGCCTCGCAAGCGCAAGGTCCTGAGTTTGATCCCCGGTAACCACATATAATGCTGGGTGTGGAGACACGCCCACTAACAATCAACACCGCATACCACAATGCCGGACATGGTGGCTCACGCCTGTAATCCCAGCACTCGGGAGGCAGAGACAGGAGGATTGCTGAGTTCGCGGCGGCTTGCCTGGGCACCATAGCGAGCTCAGGGCCAGCCTGAACTACAAAGCGAGACCCTGTCTAAAAAAAAAAAAAAAATTAAAAATTCTAGTGTAATATTTTATTATCTTCTTAACTATATCTCATTGTTCGGACAGTTATAATAGTGATTATGTGATTGTAAACTTACCTTAGAGTTAATATTGTACCATTGCACGTAAAATGCAAGAACTTGGCACAAGTATGGTTTCATTTTCTACCTGTACCATTCACATTGTTCTTATGATGCCTGGTCTACTCATGTGTGCTAAAAATCCCTAATACTACGTCAGACTTCACTTTGGACAGTCATGTGTTATAGTCTTCTCTATTTTCCTATATGTTCACCATTTTTACAATTTTCATTTGTACTTGTTTATTTTCAGAATTTAACCTTTCTTATCATGTATGTTGTCACTCTAAACAGATTGTTTTCATTTATTTGAATTGCCTTTACTTTTTTCCTTCATTTTCAAAGTTATTTCTTCTAGCCCTTTAAAATTTCCATTCCATTGTATTGCATTATTTGTAATCAAAGTTGTTATTTGTACTGTTATTTTTCTTATCTGATATTAGTAACATTTCTTTTGGCCTTTTGAAGACTTTGGTTATCTTTAAATCTGAGCCATTTTGTATCTTTGATTTTTTTTTTTTTTGGAACAGGGTCTTGCTCTATAGTTCAGATTGGCCCTGAGCTCACTATTTTGCTCAGGCTAGCCTTGAATTCACAGCAATCCTCCTGTCTCTGCCTCCTGAGTACTGAGAGTATAGGCATGAGCCACCATGCACAGCATTGTGGTATGTGGAACCAGGGATTGAACTCAGGACTTCGCGCTTGCAAGGCAGATGCTAGAACCATTGAGTTAAATCCCCAGCTCAGCTAATTTACTGTTTGTTAAAAACAGTTTTTTTCTTTTCAATTTGGACACTACATAATATCTGGGTCACTTAGAGTCAGCTTCTATTGCCTGCTTTTTTTCTTGACTCTATCAAAATTGTCTGTCTTTGTTTCTTCTTGTGTCCTAAAATTGTACTTTAGATACTGAACTATTATAGAGTGTCTGTATTCTGTTATCCTTCCTCTGATAGTAGAGATTTTTGTCCTAAGAAGCATTTATTTGCCTAGATATACACTGCAAACTCTTGTTCTTGGGGGTGAGCAACACCTGAAATTTCTGCTCTGTTATTTTTCCTGTTTCTTATTTCTGCTTTTCCGTGGGATTTCCCTAGTGCTCACACAGTATACAGGTCAGCCAAGAATCTGATGAATTTGATTTGAGCGTTTCCAGTCTTTGTGGTTCCTCTAGATCTGGAAATTTTTCCATGACTGTCTGCCACTCTGGCAGGCTTGAGTTCTGTACTCTGATCTTCAAGACAGTAAACTGTGGCTTGGCTTTCTGTTCGAGCCCCACCCACACGGACTGGACTGGCTGTGTGTGCTTTCAGGTGCAGAGCCATGCAAATGTCGTGCCACTCAGGAGCTAACTTCGCTTCCGAGTTTGTCTTTTCTCTAGCTTCTTTGTACTTGTTTTTTTCCTTCATTTCTAAAACTGCAGAAATAAATCAAATATATAGTTGTGTATGTTCAAGAATTTCTAATTACTACATCTGGGAGACTTAATTTAACATAAACTTCCCTGGAAACTGCTGGAAGCAGAGGCAAAATTTAGTATTTTAAGAGCTACTGTTACCTAAAACCATTGTATAAATTCACGTCCCACTCAGATTGTACAAAGGTGGGTGGGGCTGGTTGATTTTGAGAACCTGACATACTGTTATTTCTTCTCTGTGTATTGTTTTATATTTTATTTTATTTTTTATATTTTATTTTCATTTGTTTTTGAGACAGGGTCTCGTGAGTAGTCCAGGCTGGGCTCAAACTCACTGTATAGCCCAGGCTGGTCTCCAGCTCATGGTGCTCCTCAGCCTCCCGAGGCAGTTCCTGCCTCAGCCTCCCATGGGTGGGGATTATCAGATGTGCCACCAGGCCTGGCTTTCAAGTACTATTTTAGAAGACAGAAAAGAAGGCTAAAGTATTGCTTTTTAGTCAGAACTTAAAGAATTAAAACCACAGCCAAAAGAATTAAAATAATGATGTTATGCTAAAGACATATTATTGGAATGGATTATAGCATTTTAAAACAGACTGCATGGTTATATGTACATATAAACACACAGGCATTTACTGGAGAATTTAAAACATATCCCTATATATATATATGTATGTATGTATGTATGTGGATCTCTTTCAAAATAGTGGAAAGTGGTAAATATTTTAAATAAATATTTTTGATAAAGTTGACTTTAAGAAAAAAAGGCCATTGATACAAAACAAATTTCTCTTTTTTTTGGGTACTGGGCATTGACCTGGGGACCTTGCGCTTATGAGGCAGGCACTGAAACCTCTGGGCTAAATCCCCAGCCCCAAAACAAATTCCATATACGCTTAATATTAAAATGTTTTAAAAGTTCATTAGTAGAGAATGAAAGAAAATACTTTTATAGTCCTAAGATAAACTGTTAACCTTTTATTTTAAATTCTCTACTTTGAAATAATTTCAGAGTTATTACAAAGAATTTTCACATTGCTGCCTCCCTCCAGAGTAGAGTCGCGACTCCGGAAAGGCAGCGTGCGACCCAGTGAGTCCCCTCCCCCCAGGGCCTCTAGGCCTCCCGCGCCCTCCTCCGGTTTAGGACCCGCCCTCGGATGGCAGGGGTGGCCTGGAGCTGTCAGGTCTCTTTCCTCTTTTTATTCTGGGATGTTCCTCTGTTTTTCTTTGCTTTTCATGGTCATGGCATTTTATGGATAATTTTTTTTTTTTTTTGAGACAGGGTCTCGCTTTGTAGTTCAGGCTGGCTCTGAGCTCACTATGTAGTCCAGGCAAGCTTCGAACTCAGCAATCCTCCTGTCTCTGCCTCCCGAGTGCTGGGATGACAGGCGTGAGCCACTACACCCAGCATGGCCATAGCATTTTAAACGAGTGCTGGGCAGTTATTTTGTAGGCCATCCCTCAGTATAGACTTAACCTAATGTTTCTTAGTGATTAAATTTAGGATATGAATCTATGGTAGAAATACCGGAGAAGTGATATTAATGGGTAAATGATGTCAATTTTAAAGGCCTTTTTAAGGTATGACAGAAAATCAGAAACCACACGAAGGGTTAAGTTGACCACAGAAACGTTCGTGATTTGAGTTTAGGGACAATGCCTCCCGTGAGCATCTCGGTGGAGACGCACTGTGAGTGGCCCCGGGCCGAAGGACCGGACAGCAGCAGCAGGGGCTGCTGGGAGTCTGAGGTGACTCCCGTCGCTCGTGGTGGTTCTGAACTGAAAGTTAGGTGTATAGACCCGCTAGATTCTCTGGAAAACGCTGACAGTGAAGTTTCATTTTTATAGAGTTGGCACCACATTAAATCAAAGATTTTACTATATATAAAGGAGGAATTAAAGTGAGAGATTAGATTTCTGTGGATAGAGCAGGAACAAATAAGATGGTGTAGTTGTGTTGGAATCTGGTTTCTTCTTTCAATCTTTCCTATACGAGTGCTAATTTACCTGGTCTCTTGAGACCCCGCGGTCGCACTGAGTTCAGATCTCTGCTGGCAGCGCCCTGCTCTCCGTGGGAGGTGCTTGTGTGGTGTTCTCAGCTGGAGGAATTGCGTCCCCAGGAGGCTCCTGTGAGCAGCTGCTGGAAGCTGTGTGGGTCAGAGCTCTGGCCCATGCGCTTGGCTTCTCGTGGCTGATGTTCGAGCCCTCTCCTTCCCTAAGATTGAAGGATTGGTCCTGCTAAACACTGTGAAATGGGTGTCTCTTTTTTCCTGAGTGATTACTACTGTGTAACTTTATTTTTTTTTTTTTTGAGACAGGGTCTTGCTTTGTAGCTCAGGCTGGCCCTGAGCTCACTATGGAGCCCAGGCAAGCCTTGAACTCAGCAATCCTCCTGCCTCTGCTTCCCGAGTGCTGGGATGACAGGTGTGAGCCACCGCGCCTGGCTACTGTGTAACTTTAAATGTAGAAGCAGTTTAGGATGATCATTTAAAAATTATCTGGTATTGTAGGTGATGACATTTATAATGTATACAGGTGAAATTTGCTTTAACATTTATTTTCAAAGTCTAGGAAACTTACACTATACCTTTTTCTTCAATCCAGAGAATGTCTTTCTATTCTGCATGTAATTCAGAAGAACAAACATGAGCAAGAATTCTTCTATGAGTTTGAAGGGGGCGTGAAGCTTGGAACTGGGGCCTTTAATTTGGTAAGGAAATAATTATATAGAAACTAGAGCCTTCTGTAGAAGAACTCAAGGTTTTCTGTTGCCTTTGAACCTCACCCTGCTCTGCCACCTGGCTTTGCTGAGTGGCCGAAGTGGGTGCTGATCTAGGGGGCCTTTGGGCAGCTCTCTGTGAAGTCCTGCGTGTGCTCGGAGCGCCTTGGGTCGCGCGGGGAAGGGAAGGCGGAGCCCTCTGAGTGTGCAGATGTGGCTCGAACCAACAGGGAACTTGGAGTCTTGTTCCAGTTCCAGTCAGAGCGACTGTTGCTGTGACAGTGCAGGCTCTGGGATCGAAACTAAGCAAGAGACCATCCACACAACCTGAGCAATGAGTTTTTGGGGATCTTCAGGGAGATACAGAATCTGAGCAGAGATCTGTTGAGTTCTAAGCCAGGCATGGAGAACTGAAGTCAGGGTCCTGTCTGCGCCGTTTAGCAAGGCCTTGTCTGAAAGGTAAAAAGGTCGGGGTGATAGCTCAGGGTGAAGATCTTGGGTTTAATCCCCGGTGCCAGGGAAGAAATTCTTACATACTGAGAGCTCTAGAAATGTTACTAAGGTTTGATTGGAGTCGGTGAGAAACTAAGTCACAGAGAGAATCCCACACCCCGTGTAAGGGCCGCAGCGGCTCGGTCGGGAGGCTTCTGCGTGGTGGCGGCGGCCGAGGGCGGCCGGCAGCCACAGGGTGGCTGTGGAAATCCTCAGCGTTCACATGTGGTACACAGAGCGTCATACTTTTTTGTCTGTTCAGAGTTCTGTCCACAAGCTTCTTCCCCAGACTTCCTTGTCACCACATTTTCAATGATCTTCAATCATCTAGCAGATAATTCTAGAGTTAAAAATTACGTTTGTCTAGTATTACTGCTTCTGGGTCTCCACTACCCTCGTGCAGTGAAGATATCCTTCCTTTATGTTTTGTTAACCTCATAGCACATACATCAGTACACATATGCACATCTGGCCGCTTTTGCTTGAGAGCAGTGTGTACGCAGGTGCAGTGCCAGCGGTTCTGCCCGCCAGGAGGCATGGGTGGCCAGAAAGAGGCTGCAGGGCTGCACCTGTCCACCGCCTGGGCCTGGGCACCGTCTGGGGCAGTGCTGCTCCCCGGGAAGGGTCTAAGTGAGCCTCGTCCATGGCGGGCACTGAGGAGCCGCGTTCTTGTCACTTAATCATTACACATGAGGGTCCCTTACAGAATCACGGAAAAGACGGGCACTTTTTTTTCCTTTTTAGAAAAGAAGTTTCTTTTAGGTTTATTGTCACACAACATTAATTCATGACCAGTAATTGCATTATTAGTAATTAGTGTGATGACTGAGACCTATCTAGTGGCTTAAATTTGTTTCGAATTTTTCTTATTACTGAAGCATAAGAACTTGTAAATTATTTATAGTTTACTATTTGTCTGCAATTAAATACACTAACACATAACCATGCTTGTATTTCTTTTCTTGCAGATGCTATCCCTTTTACCAGCAAGGATTATCAGATTGCTAGAATTTATTGGATTTTCTGGAAACAGGGTATAAATTTAATTTTATCTTTGTTTTGTTTTTAGTGATACTGGGGATCAAACTCGATCCCTGTTTATCCTGCCTTTGACAGGGCAGATAAGATCTGACTGAACATGAGGACAGTGTAATGTGTCCTCAACTGATGCGATAATTGTTGCCATTTTGTTTCCAGGACAATAAAGAACCACTGACGTTTGGTCATTTCAGGAGTTAAGCATGGCTTTCTTGTTGAAAGTTAAAAATCTCACCTGTCTTACCTAAATTCTAGAGTTAAAAATTACATTTTACCAATATTGCTGCTTCATGGGTCTTTATTACTCTTGTGTGGTGAAAATATCCTTCCTCGATATTTTATTAATCCCATAGTTATCTTCTTTGGGATGAAGAAATAAGACTTGGTTTCCATAACAGTCTGTAACAAATGAAATGGCATGGATCAATCACAGTATTGTGGGTTTCCACTGGTTCCTTTTTACAAGTTTCATTGTACAACCAAGTGAGGAAATCTGTTTTCCATGAATTTGTGTGAGTACATAATATTAATTGGAGCATTCAGAATGCTTTTACAAGAGTTCTTGTATCCCCAGAGCTGTCTCTGTTAATCAGAAAGCAGATTTTGAGTCATCTAATGAGAACAAGTCCTAGAAGCTGTGACTTTTTCCCCGTTTCTTCCCCCGTTCTTCCTGTTTTTCATAGGCTGTTACATGTGTGTGGCTCTGTTTCTGTGAAATGTCCTGTGTTGACTTTATGTGTGTTCACGCTTCTCTTGAACCTTTTCTCTCACCTTATGCCTGTCATGATCCCAGGTCACCTCTTGACTAAAGTCCAGATTGTGTCCCGGCCGCAAGGCCCCAGGGTCCGATGCTAGCCCGCGCTGTCGTCAGCCTTACCACTGCTGCTCTTTACTGTCCTAGCCCTTCCTTAAATCGCTCTGCCGGGTGTTAGGTGAACATGCCCTGTTTCTGTGCTCCAGCCATTCCTTCTTTTAGATGTCTTCGCCGACCAGCTTCCCTGGAAAGTGTCTGCTGGGTTTGAGAAGAACGCCAGCCGCACGGCTTTCCCGCTACTCCCGCCACGAGGCTCACATCTCCCTCAGTTTCAGAGTTACTTACTCCTCTTAGGGGACTCGCTGTGTTCTGATAAAATTCTGTGTGTACTGTCACCTATGTTGTGTCCTGCTCTTAGCTCCTCTGGATGTTTTAGTAAATTAATATTAAGAGAAATGTCACATTGGCATGAATATTACCGTTTTGTCTTCCCAGAGTCACATGAGATAAAAGAATTGGTGAGATTGTTTCATGTCAGTGTAACATGCGGAGTTTATTTCTAGTTCGATATCGCCAGTTTCTTGAGCTCTTAAAGAATCAACCTGCCTGTGGGGAAATTAGTCGTACTGTGGGTTAGCGTGTGGACATTTTTAATCTAATTTCGCAATTGTGATATTTGTCTTGCTAACGTGCGTGTGATCCGTGCAGGAGCTGGGCCTCCTGCAGCTGCGGGAAGGCGCCTCGGGGAGAAGCATGCGGTCCCCACTGTGCTGCCTGACCATCCTGGCGTTCCACACTTACATCTCTCTGATACTGGGTAGGTCTGTGGTGCTTCTCCATGCCTTCTCCTGGGAAGTTGCTTACCTTTCATCCGATAAGTTCAAATTAGAAAAATCAGTAAGGCCGGGCGTGGTGGCTCACACCTGTCATCCCAGCACTCGGGAGGCAGAGGCAGGAGGATTGCTGAGTTCGAGGCTTGCCTGGACTACACAGTGAGCTCAGGACCAGCCTGAACTACAAAGCGAGACCCTGTCTCAAAAAAAAAAAATCAGTAAGAACTGGGAGTCTATCTGTTTACTTCTTTGGAGTAAGGGTGGAAAAGAGCGAGGTTTATCATAGTAACATTTGGCGGAGGGAGTTGATTTCTTTCACTGGACATGTTTTATTTCTTTTCTGCTAAATCTTTTGTACCTCTTAAGATGCTTGATTTAATCATATTCATGTAAAATTTCTGTTTTCTGGAAATTAAGTTTTGGCTAAAATAAGTTACTATTGCTTATTAAAGCCAGAAATCCCATGTAGGAATCTAAGCTAGCCACTTCTAGTCTTACCAATTCATCTATTCTAGAGCTGTCTTAAGTCAACGAAAAGACTTGCTTCCCCAGATGGTTAAAAAAACGGTAGTTCTAATCTTTTCTGTCAGTAGCCTTTGCTATTAGAGAGGTTTGGAGAGTTAGTTACAAGTGACTGCCCCGTTTCCTGAAGACTGAGGTTTCCCTGTTGAATTCTAGGTACAGGAGAAGTGAATGTGGTGGAAGCGGAGAGCCTCCTCGCGCCCTTCCTCCGGCAGTTTCCAAACGTACGTTTAGCACGTCCAGTGCGTGTTTCGCCCACACTTAATCAGCTGGCAGCCACTCTTGACCCCTGTGCCTCTTCTCTTCCCCGCAGGGATCGCTCATGCTGTTTTATCATGCACGCATTGAGCTGCTGAAGGGGAACGTCGAAGAGGTAATTGTGTTGGTGGGGTTACTTGACGCTGTCATCTCTGTGCTGGAGATGCTTTGCACAGTCGTGCAACCTAAGTAAATTGGGCTGTATGGTCTAGAAAACAGTAATTCATGACTAAACCAGAATTTTCATTTGTGTATATATACTGTACCATGTATTAGGTTCCCTGAATCTAATTTACACATGAAGTACATAGGAGGGCAATATATGTATGAAATAGGTGGCCAATCTGAACTGTTTTCCAAAGACTTTGTTACCAATTTCTACATTCCATGTGGACACTGGAATCCAGACCCTGTATAAGATAAGGCTCCACCGTGGACCGTATGGACTCCTCATCAGAGGAACTCGGTCATCGGTTCCCTTGCAGAAACGGGACAAAGAAGAGTCTCTTATGGACATATACTCACAAGTGGTTTTTGTTCACACAAATGAGATCCATTGTATTTTTCTGTTTTCTTGTTGGTTTTGTTTTTGTTTTCTGTTTATAATACAATTTTGACCTTCTCCACGTAAGTATATCTCAATCTCTTCCATTCTATTTCATGGCTGGGCCTCATTTCATGGGAAGGATACACTACACTTTGTAATGTGGCCTGTGGCCTGGCCTTGTGGCACATGCCCATGACATCTGCACTCAGGAGGGTTTTGAGTTTGAGGCCAGCCTGGGCTATGTTGCAAGACCCTGCCTCAATAATAAATGGATAGATAGATAGATAGATAGATAGATAGATAGATAGATAGATAGGATAAAATGGCCTACTGTTAATAGCTGTTTGGCAGTATAAACAGTAATGTTGTATACCATTGTGTACACATCTGAGCACAGGTGTATTGATAGAAGATACATTCTCATCATTAGGGTTTTTGTGTTAGAATCTGTTTGCATTTTGATAAATCCAGCCAAACTTCTTTTTAAATATTTTTAATTTTTATTATTACCTATTTAAAGTACATAATTATTATATTCATTGTGGGGAGTTGATACCTACATATAACATGTTAATTCTTTTTTCATCACCTTCCATCTCTTTGTTCTCTGGCCTTTTGCAAAAGATCTGTCTCCCTCTTTCCTCTTTGCTTTTCTCTTTCTCTTTATTTATAGTTTGGATTTATCATATAAGAGAAACCATGCTATAGTTAAGCTTCTATGTCTGATTTATTTTACTTAACATGTTATCAGAGCCTCATCCCTTTTCTTACAAATGATTCAGCTTCAGCCTTCTTTATGACAAAGTAGTTCTCTATTGAGTATAAACACCACATTTTCTTTATCTGTTTATCTGTTGATGGGCATGCAGGCCACCTCCAAGATTTGACTGTTATGAGTTCCGTTATAAACACGAGAATGTGTGTATCATTGCAATATGATGTCTTTAACTCCTTCAGAAGATGTCTAGAAGGGGAATGGCTGGGCTGAATGGGATTTCTACTTTTAGTTTTTTGGGGAATCTCCATACTGATTTCCATGTAGTTCTGCTAGTTTACATTCACACCAACAGTGTGGGAGGGTTCCTTTTTCCCCCTCTGCAGCTTTGTCAACACCTGTTATTTGTTTTTTTTTTTTAGTGATGATCATTCTTTCTGGAGTAAAATGGAATTTTAGTTTTGTTTTGATTTGTAGTTTTCTGTAAGTTCTTATATCCTAAGTTCCGACAGTGATAGGAGAATTCTTGTTTTTAGAGCTGTTGACTCTGGGAATTTTCTGTCTTCTATTTTTTGTCAATGAAAAGATGATAATTAATTTTTAAAGGTATATTTCCTCATTTGAAAATTTCTTCATATACCTATTTGTCATTTGTATATCTTTTTTTTATTTGCCTGTTTATCTTTACCAACTTCCTAAGTATTTTTTTAAATGATTTTATACAAATTTTTGTCTTATCAAGGGTTAGTTAACCTTTTGCTGGTAATGTGGGTGGTATTATCTTTTCCCATTCTGTCCAGTGCCTGGAACTTTAAAGTGTATTTTGCCCAGTAGAAATTTTCATTTCATTGTTGTCAGATTTTCTTCAAGAACTGGTGTTTTATACCATACTTGGCATAAAGAAATTTCCTGTGTCCTGTGTTATAAAGTGCTACCATCCCCTCACAAACTTAAAGACATGGAATTTAACTATATCATGGTGGGTAAGGAAAGAAACACATCATCATGTTGAGTGGTTTAATGAGTGATAATGTTGTTCTTTTTGTACAAAGTGTTTTATGTATTTTTCCATTAGGTTATTATCTCCTTATCTAATATCTGGATGATCAGCTTTATGCAATTGACTTATAGGCACAGGAGATATTTCGAAAATGCATTTCAGTTCAAGAAGAATGGAAACAGTTTCACCATCTCTGTTATTGGGAGCTAATGTGGATTAATATATTTCTACAAAACTGGGTACAGGCGTATTACTATTCAGATCTCCTTTGCAAAGAGAGTAAATGGTCCAAGGTAAAGTGTAGTGCCTTCATTACTGTCTTCTGTTTGCTAATAAGTATTTAGGATGCTTGTTCAATAGTATGACATTGACATTGTTTTTTCAATTCAGAGACCTGCAAGAGGACATTCGTATTAGGTACCAACTACTTAATCATAAGCACAATCTTCAGCATTACATGCTTTAAAAGCAACCCAAAGAATTTCCAATAAAAAATTTACTGTAAAGATGAATTCATTTATATTTACAGTTAGAGTGTATCAGTAGTATAGTCTTGATACTTTCTGTAGATTTCCCAGTACCCTGATAAGCAGTCTTTTTGTGATAATTAAAATTAATTTGAAGAGCCAGGGATTTAGCTCAAGTGGTACCGTGCCTACCTTGGAAGCACAAGGGCCCAAGTTTGATCCTTGGTACCACAAGAAGAAAAAACTGAGCCATTTGTAAAAAATAAGAATGAGATAATAATCTTTTATTTATTTTTCTCATTTTCTTGTCCTTGAATATAATAGGAAATGGTCTAAATTAATTGAAAACGGTTATCCTCATTTGGAACAAACAATATAAGATTTTATTTCTGTGATGCTACTTAACATAAATGTGGAAGATTTGTGGGTCCTTTCTGATGTGCAAAATAGAATGTCGTGACCTGAAGCTGTTGTTTAGCAAGCTTCTTCTTCTCCTCAAGGCAACATATGTGTTCTTGAAAGCGGCCATTCTGAGTATGCTTCCCGAGGAGGATGTGTTAGCAGCCAACGAGGACGTGGTAGCTCTGTTCAGGTAAGTGGGACACTGTTTCTCTAACACTTCCACTTGCTTCACTTTCCTGTTTCTTTAATTTCTTTCCTTTCTTGATATACAAACCTTTAGCCAAGTGTCACAGTGTCAGAGCAGGATTTTGTAGATGTGTTTGTGTGACTGAGACTCTTGAGAATACATTGTTTTATGTTTTGGAACGAGAGCTTTATTCTGGCCGTGTTTGTGCTACAGTTAAGGTGGGCTTCTTCCTTCCTGTTTAATCCTCCTCTTGCAGTGATGTAACTACATTTCCTTGCGTCCTTTCTCAGCAACCTGCCTGATGCATTCATAGTATCCAGTTATGTAAAGAAATATCCACATGTAGTCCCCCATCCTAATTTAGTTCTCAAGTGCTTGTGAGTTTCTTTGTTTTTGCTCAAAAATATTGGGTCTGGACCCAAGGCCCAGTAGACGTCCCGGGCGAGTGTTGTGCCACTGGTCTGCGTTTTCCACAGTCTGTGATGAAATCATTAGAGTTTCTTACAATTTTTAGAGATTTGTAAATACCCTTGTAAAAATACATGCCCTAAACTGATCATTTCCAAAATCATCTGTGCTCAAGAAACGTTTTCTCAAGTTATATATTAATCAATGGCTATCTTGAGTTAGGTTACTGTATAAGTCTGTGGCATACGTGCAGATACAAACAGGAAATGTACCAGCATCCACTCTATAAGTAAATAGTGCTTTCTTAAGGAAATTGCCAATTTTACATCTAGCTTACCTGGAATGCGCTTGATAAACAGAAGCACTGGTGAGGGTGACTAGAAAGAAGCACGTGAGTCAGCGGTGGTCACCGAGTGTGTGCTGGATCGCAAGCAGGCTGTACCAAAACCAGACTGTCCCTCTGGCCTTATGATGGCCAGTGTGGTCAGTAAGGCCGGCGGGACAGCATTTTAGACAGGCTCACAGGTGTTGTTGCTGCGATTTTGTGTGATACACCGTGAGAACCACAGGTGAGAGTAATATGTTTGCCAGTTATGGTGGCATACCACGCAATCCCAGCGCGCCGAGGCCGAGGCAGCAGGTCTGCAGGTCAGGCCCAGCCGGGGGAATTTAGCAAGATCCTGTCTCACAGTGAAAACGTGAAGGAAAGGGCCCCGGGTTCAATCCACGGTAGCAAACATGAAAGAATGAATGAATGAGTGAACAAACGAAGTGTGTTTGCTGATCGTTTGTTGGCTCTTCACAGACAAGTGGACGGCTTGAAGCAGAGAATCGCCGGTAAATCCCTCCCGACCGAGAAGTTCGCGGTGAGGAAAGCCCGGCGCTACTCCGCCTCCTTGCCCGCCCCGGTGAAGCTCGTCTTGCCAGCGCTGGTATCTGCATCTCCTTACTGTTCGCTCGCTCCAAGTAGATCACCAGGGTAGAGCAGCAGAGAGCATATCACTGCGTGTGTAATTAACTCTGAAACTGGTGTAAACATTTACAAGCAAGTTAACAAGTAAAATTATTACTAATGCTGCTGTCTAGTAACAGATATTATGATAAAAACTATTGAAAACGTATCGTTTAGCTCTTATAATAGCTCTGCATGTAGTCTTGTCAGCTCTGTTTACAGATAAGGACATTCAGGCAGAGGGAAGCAAAGTTGCCATCAAACATGAATTATAATGCAAGTCATAAATATAATTTTATCTTTTCTAATAGCCATATTAAAAAGTAAAAGGAAATCTGAAATTAATTTTAAGAATATATTATGTTGGGCTGGAGGGTTGGCTCAGTGGTTCCGGCGCCTGCCTCGCAAGCGCAAGGTCCTGAGTTCGATCCCCGGTAACCACATAGAATGCTGGGTGTGGAGACACGCCCACCAACAATCAACACTGTATACCACAATGCCGGACGTGGTGGCTCACGCCTGTAATCCCAACACTCGGGAGGCAGAGACAGGAGGATTGCTGAGTTCACGGCGGCTTGCCTGGGCACCATAGTGAGCTCAGGG
>PVIC010015903.1:0-26903 GCA_004025085.1 Thryonomys swinderianus
GCAATCCTCCTGTCTCTACCTCCCGAGTGCTGGGATTACAGGCGTGAGCCACCACGTCCGGCATTGTGGTATGCGGTGTTGGTTGTTGGTGGGCGTGAGTCTCCACGCCCAGCATTATATGTGGTTACCGGGGATCGAACTCAGGTCCTTGCGCTCACGAGGCAGGCACCGGAACCACTGAGCTAACCCTCCGGCCCTGCATGGTGTATTTTTATTTTGCAGTATGCCCTGAGTAATACAGTCACATCTTCCTCTTTTTACTGATCTCTGAGTTATCTAACACTTACATATTTATATAAATGTTTCTAAAAATATTCAAACCAAGGATCAGATTAAGACTCAGACAGTACTGTCTTCTCTTTAGCAAAGAGTCTCAGGAACAATAGCCACACCAGCTTATCTATTCCAGCAAGTAGCAGGAGAAAAAAAATAGGTCCATGCTACCTTAAAATGTTATATATTTCATTTGGTAGGAAAGGTACTGAAACAAATGTGATGTTTACTACAGTATAGAAAAATTTTGTTTGATATATTCTAATTTTCACAAAGGACAAGAATTTCAAATTCCCAATGACTATTAAGTTGACATACACAAATTTAAAACGTGATTTGTGTTTTGTCGCATACTATCGCATATAAATTCCTAGGGCAATATCTAAATATGCCTCTTTCTTAGCCTGCTCTTGGCATGAAAAAGCCCAGAAAAGAATAAACCTAAAGAAATTAAACTGGCCTTGCTTTTTTGTGGTTGACATTCCAGCCAAACAAGGTGACTGATAAATGACATATTCTCTCTCTTCCTGCCTCCCTCCCTGCCTGGGATCTCCTGTTTCCCCATCCTCTTGCTTAAAAGTAGAACTGAAGCACTTGCTTTAGTGAAAGAAACATTTCTGCTCAAGTGTAGTATAGAATTAGAACAGTAGGGACTAAGAAGCAGCCCTGGCCCGAGTTCAAGAACACTGGGAAGTGGAGAACTGTTTGGGAACTGAACAGGAAAACCATTTCAATTGGAAAAAAGTTGCAGAGCTCAATGATGTCTTCATGAGAATTAGAATTCTTCAGCTTTGCTCCCCACCCCCTCTGCAGTCCCCAGGGCACCATGCCAGTGGCCAGGGCTGACGTTTTCTGCAGCTGGCCTTGTTCATATAAAAGACCATCCTGCTAGACACTGAGAATAAATAATAGCCACTGGCTGATGGTGAATATTTTTTAAATTCTGAAGAGACTGTGAAAATTGACTTCATCGTGAACTATGTTTGCAGCCAGAAGACCACCCCCCCCACACACACACACCCTGAAATAGAAAAGAGCAGCAAGAACTTTCTTGTAGAATCACATTCTGAAAATAACCCCTGAGGTAGACACATTTTTGCATATGGGATCAAAGCCCTTCAGGGAAGTATTACCTTAAGACAGGACTTAAAGGCACCTGGAAGACACAGGATAGTCCCTGGACCAGTAGGAAGCCTCGAGTCTAGAGCTGAGATGTAGCTCTCCGGTAGGGTCTAGGATACAGCACTTGCATAAGGTCCTGGGTTCCATCCCCAGCACCACCAAATGAAACATAACAAAACAATGAAACACCCAGATCCAGCAGGCGCTCCCAGAGACTCCTGTTGTTTGATTCACAATCTTAGACCATGTAGCCCAAAGGGCTGCTAACTGTGGGTCTGGAGCATGTGGTTCTGCCCTGCCATAGAACATCACAGGGACCTTTGTAAGGTGCTAAGAATGTACCCATGGTGGGGACTCGGAGTCTTTATTGAAGATGATCAATTGAGGAAAGATTGCAGCAGCCCCAGGAGGGAACTGAGAGGCCAATTGCAAAAGTTATTCCACATAGATAAGGTGGACATTATGAAAGAATGCCTTAGAGCTTCCAGGTCATCATTCCCATGACTAAGACCAGATTTGATCCAAAAAGGGCTCTTTACTGCCTTAGAGAGATTATAAGAATAGAAAAAGCCAAAACTACTAAAATCAACATATTTTTAAAAATAGAACTTCCTTATGATCCTCCCAGGGCTAGTGTATATTAAATGCACAGGTTTTATTTCTGTTTTGAGACAGGGTCTCACTATGTAGTTTGGGCTCATTATAGGTACCCTAGGCTGGCCTCAAACTCCTAGTGATCCCCTTGCCTCAGCTTCCTGTGCTACAATTACAGTCATGTACTACCATGCCAGCAGAAAGTAGAAATCCCTTGTTGCAGTATAAATATCACTAATATGGATGTAATAGAGAAATAGTAAATTATTTTCAGGTTCTACAAATTGATATTTTATTGTCTTTCTGCCATCTTCCCCTTCACCACTGTGCCCAGAAATTTCAAGGAGATGAAAGTGTTAATTACTCCTGATTTGATCAATGTATGTTGTATATATGTATTGAAATATCACACTATTCCATGAATGTATATAAGTATTTTGTGTTTAATAAGATTTTTTTTCAAATGTTTAAGGAAATGGAAACATTAACTACCCTCATTTAATTATTACACACTATATACATACATCTAATTATCACACCATACTCCATAAACAGGTGCAATTAAAATATAACAATAAAGACCTTTTTTAAAAAAGGAGATGGTTGGCAGAAAATAAACACTCAAAGAATAGCTAAATCCCTTTTGCTATGGGATACCTTTGAAAATTCCTCCTTTTGTTCTCAAAAAAAGAGGAACAGCAATTGTTTCGAGGTCAGAAAATATCCAAGTCTTGATCTTAAATATAGCAATTTGCAAAGGTCCTAGGAGCCAAGGGAGGATCTGTGTGTGTGATACAGCCCTAACCCACACACGTCTGCTTGCTGTCGTGGGTGTGGAAAGTCTAGAACAAGGTGGAACAAACACTTTGTTTCACCCTACAGGGAGGGAGAGACATGTGAGATGACTGGCAGACACTGGCTGCACCTCGGAGTCCACTCACTAGCACCCTAACCCTAACCTGGGAATGTAGAAGTCAGAGGATGACTTGGCATGAGAACTCCAGGGCTCCCGTTGGGCACTCACCTGGCACACAGTCCCTGAGGGGGCCAAATGGCTGCCTGAATTGCAGGTCTAAACCCCAGTTACCTCCACATCCTGTGCCCTCTCAAACCTCTGTACACCCACTGTGTGAGTGACAAAAATCTGCAGGCAGCCTAATTACTGACTTAGTACCTGCGCTGGAGTTGGGAGCAGCTTCACTCACAGAAGCAATCACATATGCCAGCTAAAACTTGATCTTGGAGTAGCTCAGTGTAGGAGGGAAAAAAAAGAAGCAAAAGCCAACTAGGCCAGCTTAGCTGTTTCCTGGTTCTATCTTTTTTTAAAATTGATATATATATAAAAACACAAAAATTATACACAATAAGGCCCAGTTTTATTAATACTGGTTTAAAGTACATTCATTTGTTCTCAAGGGAGCTCAAAAACTTAGGAAAATTTTAGTAGGATACCATTTCACTCCGTTCTACTGTGGAATGGAATGGCCATTTGATCTGTGACTGGTCCCCAACCTGAGCTGACCACTACTGACATCCAGCAGAGTGCAGTGATAACAGGGAGCCAGCACCTGCCCGACATAGCTACAAGAAATCTGTTCTTTTTCTTTTCTTTTTTTATTGAATTCTTTATTGGTACATTTTATATACAGTGCACAATCACGCTCAACATTGGGGGATTTGTACCAGTATATGACACGACTTCATTCTTATTTTTACCCATATTCCTACTCATCCCACAACCCCCCACCCCCTATATACATGTGCTTTTTCTTTTCAAATTATACTTATTCTTTCCCCTCATTACTTTCCCTACCACATTCCCTTTGAATATTTCCTATTTCACAAAATCTATCATACATTCTAGAATTCATTTACATCTACAGGTTCTCATACCAGAGAAAAATACGGTATTTACATATCTGTGATCTATTTCACTTGCTAGTGTATCCTCAAGGTGAATATAAATGAATGAAACTTGTCATTCTTTATTGTAGAGTAATACTCTATTTTATAAAAAAAAAAACCCCACCATATCTTTATCCTGTCTCCAGGTGATGGGCATCTGGGTGGTTTCCAAGATTGGGCTATCACGAACTGATCTGCTATGAACATGGGTGCACATATAAGAAATCTATTTTGATGCAACACAAAGGAAGAGTTGCTGTACCCTGCTACTCTGCTGCCCCCCACCCCCAGTTTATCAGCTAGCCCCAGGCCCATCACCCATGGGACTCTCAAAATTTTCCACCTTCTCACCCAGGGCCCCCTCCCCTACCTAGCCTCTCTATAACAACCTTGCACACCTTCTTCTGTGGCCAATGTCCTTTATACCCTTGGTCCATCCACACCCATACTCGTGTCATTTTGCTTGGATTTTGCTTGCTTTGGTGATTTTTGTCAGGCCTCGGTCAGTCTAACTTTAGTTTGGATGCTGGCTGATAGTGTGCTTGAGTGACTCCCATGGACTGAGATTTTACTATGAATTCCTCCCACAGTGGCTTGGACAGCAGAAAGGAGGTCTGCCCAGCCACCCTCTGGTTTTGCCCATCCAGGCAAGTGGCTTCCATGCTGGTTTTACCCTACTCCTGAGGTACATGTTTTGTCTGCTTTTAATTTGTTTTATTTTATTTTGATTTGGACCATTTTTTAACCTGAGAGTTTTTTAATTGAGTTTATTGGTACATTTTAGGTACACATCACAATCACATTCAACATTGAGGATTTGTACCCCTACATGACACATCCTGATTCTCATTTTTCCCCTTTCCCCTGCCCTCCCTATAAAACCCCACCCCCTATATACATAAGCTTTCTTTTCTTTCTTTTTTTTAACCTGAGAGTTTTGTTTCAAACTAAAATGAACTGAAATTTTTTTTTTTTTTTTTTGGCTTTTTGGAGACAGGGTCTCACTTTGTAGTTCAGGCTGGCCCTGAGCTCATTATGGTGCCCAGGCAAGCCACCGCGAACTCAGCAATCCTCCTGTCTCTGCCTCCCGAGAGTGCTGGGATGACAGGCGTGAGCCACCACGCCCAGCATTATATGTGGTAACCGGGGATTGAACTCAGGTCCTTGCGCTTGCGAGGCAGGTGCCGGAACCACTGAGCTAACCCTCCGGCCCAGAACTGAAATTGTTTTTGACTAGTGCCACTTAAATTTCCAGATTGAAATTTATCTGGAAATTATTGATAATGTTTATACTGCTTATACTCGCAGTCTGTTTAGGGCTATAATTTATTAGCTAGTGCTCCCACACTGCTGTTTTTACTATCACCCCTAGGCAGCTCCCTTATAACAAAGCAACTTAATGGCCCTATTGTCTTCAACACTGTCAGTCATTTCCGTTTACTTTGGCACTGTATTTCACTAATTTGAAGTGAAAACAGGAAGGTTAAGAAAGCCAAACCTTGTTTAACAGATAAGCCTAGAAGTTAACATTGCCCAGAAGGTAGTTCTAGTTGTGCTGTAGAAAGACCCTACAAGAACATGTCTGTCACTGAAAATGTTACAGCACTTTTCTGGGGTGGGCCTGGAGGAAAGCTGTGACTGTAAGCTGGAAAGTAACCCAGCACTGAAGACTGCAACCCACTGTGAATTATATGCAAATCTCAGGTATCCTGGCTGAAGTGCTAAGTGCCAGCACCAATTTTTAGCAACAATGAACTAAGTTTTGGTGGTCAACCCAGGGCTCTGCACCTGGCACAAGTGCTGGGCAATGACAGGGTACAGTGAGGTTCAAGGCAAGGGCCTTCCAAATGTGAGACCTAGGAAAACTTTGAAGAGAAGAGCAGGTAAAGAAGAAGTGAGGAACCCATACAAGTGGTCAGATGAACTTGGGAGGCCCAGGGCTCAGTACCTGGCCTGAAACAGGATGGGAAGGCCACCAAGAGAAACAGAGCAGCAAATACATTTGATTGAAACTTCTGTTCTCAAACCTTAAAGCCAGCAGGAAGTTGGTTCTTTCCCCTCCCCCACCCCTACTTCATGGGTTGAAAAAAGTATGATTAAAATGCTGAGTATGTCTTCCTGAGTTTTTCTGTTGTAGCCAGGGGTATCACCGCAAGCCAAATGTGTGCAGTCGGGGCAAGAGAAACCACGGTGAACCCACACTGAAGTTTCTCTTTGATGGCAGAGGCTATTAGTAGGTCACAGAGCTGTATTTGGGCTGTGGCTGGTAATTTAAACACTCAAGGGAGCTGTAGCAAGGGAGATAAAATACACTAAACTCACTGGAATATGACTGAATCTTTAAATAAACAATCTGGGGTGTTTTTTGTTGTTGTTGTTTTTTAGCTAATGGCAAATTGTGATTTATTTGAGTATGCAGGAATGACCTCACATTTCAGTGCCACATATTTTTTAAAAAATCTTTTTATATATAGATGCTTCATGAAACAATAATATACAGAACTCCCTGTGACTCTTGAAACTGATTTCCCAGGCAGTTTTATTATTTATTTTCTCTTATCGTATAGGCTATATGGTTTTAAATAATTCTAATTTAGGAATAAATAGATAAATGCTTGTTTCAGGCATTAGCCAGAGTTTCAATTCTTCCCAGACTCTGGGTAAGTAGAAATAGTTTTAACCAAGATGGCTAGCAGCCTAACAATTAATTCTGAATTATAAAACAGAGTAGCTGGGAATAAAAACTACTTGATCACTGTAGCTGACAGATAAACTGAGGGGTTTTTGTTTGTTTGTTTTTAACCCAGGCTCTTTGTCCTTAGCTGCTTCCCCATCCCTTTTTGGCTTTTGAGAAAAGCCCTCACTAAGTTGCACAGGCTGAACTTGAACATGTGAACCTCCTGCCTCAGCCTCCCAGAGTGTTGGGATTACAGGTATTAAATACAGCATAGATCCATAGTTGTGTCTTTCATTGCTCCATGTGAGCAGGGGCCCATAATACTAAGAGTTGGAGTCTGAATTGAATGAAATTCATAATCCAATAGCTAAGAGACTGGGGGCTGAAGGATTTTGGGAAAAGATACTAAGAATTCACATATATGTTTATGGTTTAAGTACAAGCAGAATTATTGAGGAATAGTAGGAAAATAGCTGATGGTTGGTTTAGAGCAGTGATGGAGAACTTTTCAGAAATTTCAGTGATATAAACAGCCCACTGTGGCACATATGCCATAGGTTCACCACCACTGATTTAGGGCCTGCTAGGAGGCTGTAGACCTCATAAATCTAGAACAGCTAAGTTAGGTAGAAATATTATAGGGAGTCAGGGCTGGGCCCTTGAGGGAGTCAGTGCAGAGGATGAGAACACATTACAACCATGGCTAGAGGCTCATCTGTTGAAGGCCAGACCTCAAGATAAACACAGAACAACTGGCCTACATATTGCCCCAAAGGATTAAGTGGTATTGATACAGAGGAGCAAGCTTAGCTCTCAACCTGAAAGATATGTAAAACATGAGTTCTTGTTTGTTCTCTAAAATCAAAGAATGAATTTTAGGAATGACAGGGGTTAAGAATAGGAGAAACTATTGAGAAAGAAACCTTCTACCTAAGACGGGCAGAAGGCAGACTCCAAAGGAGTCACCCACCCACCTCACTTCCCAGTGGGCTTTTTATGGAGCAAAGCCACAAGGTGAAGTGGGTTTAAGGTGGAGCAAAATTACAGTCAACCAGCAACATTGCAAATACAGTAATTTAGGTAACATTAGTACAATGAGAAATCACAAAATGGACAAAACCATGATCAACCAATAAGATTACAACAATTGCTCAGGTACTATTGATTAAATGAAGATCCAATGAGAAATCAAGTCACATAACAATCATACAAGAGTTTTTAAGCTAGTCTTTTCCAGAAGAGGTGGGTTAAAGTGTGTGTGTGGGGGGGTGGCATCTATTCAGAATATCAAACACTGCTGTTTATCTTAATGAGGCCAGTGCTTACTTAGAATATCAATCACTGCTGTTTATCCTACATGTGTGGGTCGGACAGGTTTTTCTCTGGCAACTCTAACATCCAAGTTAGCTTCTTTGTGGGCTTTTCCTGGACCAGCTCTGTCTAACTGCCTACAAATGTCTAGCTAGCTTTTTTACCTATAACAGTATCACCTGGTCCAATAAAGTCTAGATAGACATCGGTCACCCCAGTGAGTGACCAAAACCCCCTGATCCATCCCTTTTGTTCTTTCCATGTACACTTGCTGTGTGACCTGCTTCTCCACTGAATCAGTATTACCTAAGTGATAATCTTATAATCATATTGGTTGGCCACAGTTTTGACTCACATGGTACCCACTTCATAATTTTGTACCCAACTTGTGGGTTTTGCTCTATAAAACTTACTTTGGGGCTGGAAATTTAGCTCAGTGATTCTGCTGCCTGCCTAGCAAGTGCAAGGTCCCTGGTTTGATCCCGGTAACCACATACAATGATATAATATTGGGTGTGGTGACTCATGCCCACCAGCAATCAGTACCACACCTCATAATGCTGGTTGTGGTGGCTCACGCCTGTAATCCCAGCACTCCGGGGGCAGAGGCAGGAGGATTGCTGAATTGGAGGCTTGCCTGGGCTAGAATTCTTTGTTCAGTTTTGGGAAATACAAAGCCAGCACATCTGACATCTATCAGGTTGAGAATTACATTTATTTTCCCTACCTCAAAGGTTTAAGTCAAAACTAGAAGCTACCTGAGCATGGCTGACCTGTTCAGTGATGTTTAGAATTTGAGATTACTATAGGAGGATGAAAACTTATTTTTTGCATGTGGAAAGAGCCTTTGTGAGGCTGCCACCTGTCCAAGTGCACCAGCGTCCTTGTCTCTCCTTTCCTGCTTTGTCATGCCAGTGATATGATCAAGCATTTGAACGTGAGGGTCTGGGGTATAGATCACTTGTACCATATGTGTCCAGCATGAACAAGGCTTTGGGTTCAGTCCCCAGTACCACACACAAATATGAAAAGAAAAGTAACTTTTCAGGTTAAAATTTTTTTTAATTAAAGACAACATTTAATAAAAGGATACAGAGTGTAAAAGAGTATATGGTCCAGAGGTTGGGCTGATAGTATTTTCTGTTAATGTTTATGGGGAAACAGGATCTGACCTGGCAACATTTAGCACTTGGTTACTCATTGACAACCACTCAGAGTTACTGCCAAGTTTATTTCCAGGTCTTTAAAATAACTCAAGTGAAGAGCTGAATTCATCACACAAAGAACAATAGTGACAGAAGAAAACTGGTCTTCACTTTTTACTTTGAAATAATTACAGATTCATAACATTGCAAAAACAGCACAGACAGGTCCAATATAGCCTTTGTCTAGGTTGCCTCAAAGGGACCTTTTAAACTTACGGTACTGGGGATTGAAACCAGGGCCTTTGCAGTGAGCTATATCACTGGCATTTAAAAGATTTTAAATTTTTTTCCCTTTGTTGAATTTATTGGCACATTTTAGATTTGCATTATAATCACATTCAACATTGACAACTTGTACCTGTATATTATACATCTTGATTCTCATTTTTTCCCATTTCCCTGGGCTCCCTACCACCCCACTTCCTTATGTATATAGATATTTTTTTTTTCTTTTCAGACAAGGTCTCATTGAGTGGTCCAAGCTGGCCTGAACATCAGTCTTCTGTCTCAGCCTCTCAGAGGGCTGGGATTACAGGACTATGGCACTCTTCTCATCCCAAATGAGCATCTTTATGTAGATTAATATCAGCACCAAAAAATGACATTGACAGAATCTATGGACCTTAATCCATTGCAACTGTTACATGCACTTATTTGTATATATGTGTATAGGGATCTGTGTAATATTGTCACATATAGATGCATGAAAATACAGTTACAGAAAAGACACAGAACCATTCTATCAGCATAAAGGAATTCTATGTGTTACCCTGTCACAGTCTCACATGCCACCCCATCCTATCCTTTTCCCTGGAAAACACTAATTTGCTCTCCATTTTCTTTTTCTTTTTATTTTTTTTTTTTTTTTTTTTTTGAGACAGGGTCTCGCTTTGTAGTTCAGGCTGGCCCTCAGCTCACTATGTAGCCCAGGCAAGCCTTGAACTCAGCAATCCTCCTGCCTCTACCTCCTGAGTGCTGAGATTACAGGCGTGAGCCACCACGCCTGGCACTGTGGTATGTGGTATTGATGGCTGGTGGGCGTGAGTCACCATGCCCAGCATTGTATTTGGTTACTGGGATCGAATTCAGGGCCTTGTGCTTGTGAGGCAGGCACTGGAACCACTGAGCTAAATCTCTGGCCCTCTCCATTTTTATACATACAAATTTTCAAGACTGTTATCTACCTATAATCCCTCTGAGAGGCTGAGGCAGAAAGACTGAAGTTTGAACCCCACTAGGGCAATTTAGCATCTTAGCAAGATGCTATCTCAAAATAAATACATTTTTAAAAGTGTGGGGATGTAATTCAGTGTGAATATCCTGGGTGCAATCCCCAGTATCTCTCTCTCTCTCTCTCTCTCTCTCTCTCTCTCTCTCTCTCTCTCTCTCTCTCACACACACACACACACACACACACAGAGTTATATAAATGGAATCATATAATATGTAATATTTTGAGGTTGTTTTTTTCATTTGGTATAAGTCTATTTGTTTCTTTTCTTTACTGAGTAATATTTCATGACATGAATATAACACAATTTAACCATTCACCTATTGAAAGACATTTGGTTTTGGTTTTTGGCTGTTACAAACAAAGCCATTTTGAATAGTCACATACAAGCTTTTGTGCAGACATAAACTTTCATTTATCTGGGATGAATGTCCAGGAATCCAGTTGCTGGATCATGTGTATGTTTAATTTTATAAGAGAGTACCACAGTTTTCTACAGTGATTGTGCCTTTTCAACATTGCTACCAAAAATATATGAGAGGACAAGTTTTTCTGCATCTTCACTAGCACTTGGCTCTGTCCCCATATTATATTTTAGTTGTATCTATAGGTATGTAGTGATATTCATATCGTTTGCATTTTCCTAGTGGTTAGTGATGCTGAACATATTTTTATGTGCTCATGTGCCATTTGTATTGCCTCTTTGGTGAAATGCTGGCTCAGATGTTTTGCCCATTTTAAACTGTATTGTTTTTAGTTTTGAGATGTATTTATATATTCTAGATACAAGTGATTTATCTAGTATGTAGTTGCAAATATTTTCTCAGTCTGTGCCTTGTCTTTTTATCCTCTTATAAAGTTTTTTTAAAAGCAAAAATAACAACTTTTATGGAATCTAATTTTTTTTTCATTTTGTGAGTTCCACAGATTTTCTTCCACTTTTTTTCTTGTGAAAGTTTTATATTTTCCTTTTACTTATAATTTATGGGATAGCCTTATATATACTTGCATCTAATTCTATAATTCATTTAAAGTTAATTTTTATATGAAGTGTGAGATTTAGGTCAAATGTTACTTTTGCCTCTGGATTTCAGCTCCAGAACCATTTGTTGAAAAGACTATTATTCCAGTGAATTGCTTTTGCATCTTTGTCACAAGTCACTTTTACTTGGTTCTCTTTCTACTCCATGGATTTAGAAGTCTGCTCTTTCACCAAATACCACACTACTTTGATTAATATAGTTATATATTACCTTACCATTGGGCATAATGATTTTTCCTACTTTATTCTTTCCAAAAGGTTTAGCCATTCTAGTTTTTTTTTCCTTTCCATAAAAAAATTTAGAATAAGTTTGTCTGTATCAACAATTGATGGAAATTTTGTTAAACATTGTATTAGTCAAGTTTCCCATTACTGGGATACAATACCCAATACTCACAATTTAAAAGAGAATTTAAACTTGTATCACAGTTTCAAAGGCCTCAGTTCATGATTAACTGGCTCCAAAACAGAAACATTATGGCATAAAGTTGTGGTGAAGTGGATTTGCTTATTTCATGGTAGCCAGAAAGCATAGCAGAGGAATAGCACTAGAGAGGAAGGGACAAGAACTCCAACATCATGTCTCTATGATGCGACACTCTCAGAAGTGTGTTCTAATTCCCTGGGAGGATCTCAAGCCAGTCAAGATGACTGTCTACCTTAACCATCACAAATATTTACTAAGTTGAGTCCTCCAGTCCATGAACATGGTATATCTATGGATGTAGATCTTGCTTGTCTTCATTTGTTGCTATTTTGTAGCTTTTCAACATACAAATCCATTACCTGATTTATGCCTAGATATTCCATTTGAGTTATTGTAAATAGTACACATATTTTTTTGAAACAGGATCTTGCTATAAGTCCCGGATGGATTTCAACTCACTATGTAGCCCAGACTACATAGGTGGTCTTCCTATCTGAACTTCTCAACTGCTGGGATTATAGTTTTGTCCACCATGTCTGGCTAATAGCATAACATTTTTTTTTTTTAGACAGGGTTTCATTTTGTAGTTCAGCCTGGTCCTGAGCTCACTATGTAGCCCAGGCAAGCCTCAAACTCAGCAATCCTCCGGCCTCTGGCTCCTGAGTGCTGGAATTATGGGTGTGAGCCACCGCGCCTGGCACTGTGGTGTGTGGTACAGATTGCTGGTGGGGGTGAATCACCATGCCCGATATTGTTGTATGTGGTTACTGGGGATAGAACTAAGGACCTTGTGCTTGCTAGGCAGGCACAGGAACCCTGAGCTAAGTCTCCAGTCCCCTAGTATAACTTTTAAAGCTTGGTTTCAACCTATTCATTTTTAGCATATGTAAAAAATATTTTTAAATACTGATCTAATATACTTAAAATTTGCTGAATTCACTCAATAGTTTTAGGTTTTCGGTACATTCTGCATATTTTTTATATGTATATCATCTGACAATGTGGGCAGTTTTATTTTCTCCTTTCCAATCAGTGTTTTATTTTTCTTGCCTTATTGCATAATCTAGAAGTTCCAGCACTATGCTGCATAAAAGTGGAGAATATAAAAATCCTGCCATGGTCCTGCATTATGCTTTTTACTTTTCCCCTAGTAGGTAAATAATTCAGTTTTTCCCCATAAAGAGGGCTGGCAGATGTAGGTTTATATCAATAGCTTTTATCAAGTTGAAGAAGTTCCCTTTTATTCCTAACTTGCTAAGAGTTTTTATCTTCAGTGGATGTTAAATTTTGTCAAGTGCCTTTCCTGCATCAGCTGATACAATCATGTGAAATTTTCTAGTTTCTGATTGCTAGTTTGACTCCACTATGATTAGAGAACATATTCTATCAGTTCTCTTACAATTTTCAGATTTGTTTTGTGAACTAGGATATGATCTATGGTGTGAATGTTCTACCTGCACTTGAATATAAATTTTACCAAAAAATATGAATTTTACTATGATTGGGTACAGTGTTCACTATGTTACTTCAATCCTGGTGGTACTGTTCAGTTATGTATGTATGTATGTTTATGTATGTATGTATGTATGTATGTATTGAGACAGGGTCTCGCTTTTGTAGTTCAGGCTGGCTCTGAGCTCACTATGTAGCCCAGGCAAGCCTCAAACTCAGCAATCCTCCTGTCTCTGCCTTCCGAGTGCTGGGATTACAGGTGTGAGTCACCGTGGCCGGCACTGTGGTATGTGGTATTGATTGTTGGTGGGCGTGAGTCTCCACGCCCAGCATTGTATGTGATTACCAGGGATCGAACTCAGGACCTTGCGCTTGTGAGGCAGGCACCGGAACCACTGAGCTAACTCTCCGGCCCTGTTCAGTTACTTTTTATCTTTGTTGGTAAGCCTATCAGTATTGAGAGAGGGTATGGGAAGTTTCCAACTTTCACTGTGACTTGTCTATTTTTCCTTCTTACTCTATCAACTTTTGCTTTGAGAAATTAGAAGCTTTCCTGGTTTTTCTGTGTACACATTTAGGTTTGCTATGCCCTAATGAATTAATCTTTTTACCACTATGTAGTGTCCTTTTTCCCTGTAATTTTCTTGCTATGAAGTCTGTTTCATGATTTTAATATAACTGTTATTTTCTTTTAATTCATATTTAATTTCCCAACTTTTTACTTTCACCCAACCTGTAATTGTATCTGAAATGAACTTCTTATAGACAACATATGGTTAGGTAAAATCTTTAAATCCCTTCCATGCTTGAGGATATAGCTCACTGGTAGAATACTTGCCCAGCATGCAGAAAACACAGAATTAACCCTCAGCAGTGCAAAAGTCCATTCTGCTAATCTCTTACTTTGTGTATTTAAGCTACATATAATATTTTAGGGCTATTTTAAAAAATCTGCTGTTTAAAAACTTCAATTTTTCCCCATTTTTTGTTCTTCTGTCTCCCTTTCCTGCCTATTACCTGAACATTCTTAGAATTTTATTCTCTGGTGTTTCTGAATCTGTTTTGAGTGCTTATTCTAGTGGTTCCTTTGGGTTATACATAAGTAATGTAGCACAGTTTACTTGTCAGTTATCTTTTCTCATTTAAATTCAAATTTTCCCAGTCCTTGGTTTGACAAGTGGCCTTCTCATTGAATCCTGGACATGTGGAACAGTCATGTTAGAAACCTTTGAATCTTATTTAAATATTCTCTTTTAACAAGCCTCTACTGACAGCACACTGGTAGAGAAATAGGTGCACCACTTGGTTACTGTGAGGTCGGGTGGCAGTTTAAAAGTTCTGACTTTCCACTAGATCTGTGTTGACAGGAGGGGTGCTTTTGCTGTTTTTGTTTGCTTGCTTGCTTGCTTGCTTGTTTGTTTCTATCTTTTTAAACTGACATTTTTTCTTGTCCTTTTGCTACAGATAATAAGCTTTTCTGGAGGTTTCCTTTTATCATGGTATTTCTGGCCAGGTCATTCTTCAATTCTCAAGCTTCATCAGTCTGCCTTCTTTTTTCTACTGTTGAGCATTTTCTTTGTTTTATATATCATGTTGGGATTTTTAGTTACATTTTGTGTGAGGGATAAGAAGTTCATCTGCTTTATCTTGTCTAGAATCAGAAGTCAGCCTACCTGGAAATTGGTTTTTATTAAATTAAATTATACTGAATTTTAACATGGTAGCTCCTTCATATAACTTGCACTAGCAGCATACTATAGGTTCATAGAAAAACCTCATGACATTTATGAAATTATTTACTTTAATGCTTAGAATCTTTATTACACATTTTAATCACGTTGAAAATGACACGTGAAATGTATATAAATGAAAGAAGAAAAGTCCAGATTCCATAAAGGTAGAAAGCTAGACATGCTGCTTGTATACAGCTTCACTTTTACAGAAGAGATGACTGGCGTTGGGATAACTTATTTTGCACACATGAACTGGTAGATAAGTGAAGACAGATGGCTATGTGGTTGATACCTAAAGGTATATTTCAACCCTAGCTACTTCCTCTTTGACCCAGCAGGTCCCAGAGAGTTCTCTCTGCTCTCAGCAGGCACCCTGCAAGGGCACCTGCTTAAAGCACAGGGATATGGCTAGAGAGATCTCAATTACTTTCCTGTCTTACCTCACTAAACACCTCCTGAGTCACATTTTCTCCCAACCTACCTTACCAAATGAGAAATGACGGATTCAGATTCAGTATAGATTTCTAGTACTGGATAATAAACCTTGGATAAAGGAGACTATAGTTTACATCATCAGGGCTCAACAGACTAAGTACGTATTTCTGTGGTCTGAAGTTCAAATGTCCTTTGTTCCTTCCCTTCCAGGTCAATTCCCATGAACTGGGACACTCAGCATGCTGCCCCAGCATGGGAGCAGCAGCACTGCAGAGGCCATCTATCACGCTGTCAGACACTGCAACATGACTTGCTACCAACTGCTGTGCAATTCGGCTGGACAGGAATATCCTGAGCTGTTAAATAATGATGGACACATTGGTGGAGCAGAACTGACAGTTCAATGTGGATATTTATGGCCATAAAATAGGAAGAGCTTCAGTTCCCAGGCTGAACCTGCCTCTGCTGGAGCCATTTCAACCAAGCTTACAACAAAGACAAGATGGGATTCAGTTCCATTTCACATCAACAGATGTCTGGACAAAAATTTCAATGTGAATAAGTGAATAAAGTAAAGTCTTGTCTATCTTGATTAAATTACTTTCCAGTAAATAAACAGTCTAATTCTGTTGTAAATACGACTTTAACTGCTGTCCTTCAAATAGTTCCCCGAACCAGGTTTTGAAAACCAATATTTTTCCCCTGGGGTAGAAGAATCATAATGAATTGAAACAAAATTCACTTTGAAATTATTGTATCTAATGTTTTTAGAAATTATGCAGTGTAATGACTCTGGAGTTATGCTAATGAAAGGATTTGTTAGGAGGCAGAATTTAGTATGTAGTTCAGTTGCCTGGTTCAAAGAAAAGCTAGCCTCCATTCAAAGCAGTACATAGATTTTGAAGGAAACTACATTGAATTCAACAATTTTAGCAATTATCTAATCAGAAACATCGAGCTAATGCTAAGTTTACTTGCCTCAGTCTTACAGCTTGATGTTATCAACATCCAGAAATGCTTTCCTCAGGGTTTTCAAAGCCTATTAGACTCTTGCAGGCCAGAAGGACTCCTAGGCAGAGGCCAAATTTCAAGTATTTTTCTAACCATATGGCACATTAAAGCATCTCAATAACCTGTTGCCATTATTTTTACACCCTACTTTAAAACTGGACTTTTTTCAAGCATCTAAATCAGAGGCTGGTAATTTTCCCGAGGAAGGGCCAGGCAGTCAATGGTTTAGGCTTCGATTGCCATCACTGCTCCTCAGCTTTGGCACAGTAGTGGGAAAGCAGCCCTCAACAGTGCACTAATGAATGAGGAGAGGGGATGCCAATAAAACTTTCCAAATCAGGCAGTGGGTTGGATTTGGTTCAGGGGACCACTATTGTTTGCCAGCTCTGGCCTACGTGAATTCCCCTGCAGAAGAGTAGCTTCTATTCAGAAAAGAATTTCGCAGTAAGAGAAAGACAAAGAATAGTATCATACTGCACCTTCCTACTAAGAAATGATTCTTTTAAAATATAAAACAAGATTAGTTCAGCTAGTTAATCTTTTTATTTTCAGTTTTGTAAAAAAAAAAATGCTTTGAGAAAATGTGTTCAACACCAGTAAAGGGCAAGAAAACACACGGCTGGTTTTACAATAGCAATCTAAACATCTACACAAAGGCAAACATTAAGTAAAATTCTAGGCAAAGATAGCACTTTGGGGACCTACTATAGTTTTCCTTATTGCACATAAAAGTTGCAGATAATTCCAAGTATTTAATTTTTCACAGTTGTAACATATTTTAATGTCATTTTATATAACATGTTTATATAACATACTATGTTAATCTTATAAAACCACCAGTTTGCTACTGTTGAATGGAAATAGAAGACAAAATTCTCCCCAAATACAATATGTAAGCCCTCTATAAAAGGTTCCCCGAGGATCACATCATTCCATGTTAAATTCATCCTATTCTACTTTAAAAAACTGTTTTTCACATATTAAATGAATCTTGGTTGCTCTCCCATTTGATGATTTTAATGGACACAGTAAAACTTTCAAGTGAGAAGTATTAAATGTACTGTATGTAAAAAATAAAAAGATAATCTACAAGAAGCTAAACCAAATATGAAGTCACACTTTGGATGGATGAGTGATTTCAGTGAGAAATTACAAATCCACACACCTAAGACCAACATAACTGAAAATCATCCCTCTGTTTCTCCAAAGCCCACAATGGGAATAAACAGGACAAAAGTCAGCCTCCAAATGTCCATGAAGTTAGTCATCCAGTAACGCCTGGATGGTAAAAGTGCTTTAGACAGTCGATATTGAGTGCTTCATGCTGTTTACAGTCCTTTTCTGAGCTTCTCCAACATAATCAGACCCAGACAACTTTGTGAGGGCCTGGAGTTGAGAGCTGACTGTGACATTTGGCAATTCTGTTAAGCGTTTTTAAAAGGTAGCACAGCAGACAGACTTCCCTTTTCATCTTCCCCAAGGCTCAAGTGGCCAAAAACTGGCTGCCTGTGCTTTCCATCTGAGCCATAGTTACAGTATACCCTGTTTACAAAATGAAACTAACATCAAAAACTTTGGTTTTCCTTTTTACAAATTTTACTATCACTGGGTGACAAGACAAGGTATGTTTGCTAATTTTTTTAGAAGTACAAAAACCAAAACTAAAAAAGGAATAGTTTGTTTATCTAGGTCTTATCTTGACAAGATTGTCGAAGAGTATACTTCCTTTTCCTGCTTAGACATTAACATTAATTTCTACAGTGTTCTCTATATGTTGCTCTTTCTAAGTTTGAAAAAGGAGGATCTTTTCAGCTATCAGAGTGCTGAGAACAACATTCAGATGGGTTGTTTCTAAATTGCGACTCTTGGCCACTAGATTCCTTCAACTTACTGTATCAGCATGCAGCAGTTGATACTAGCAAGCCAGATTCTCACTAAAAGAACAACAAAAGAGACGAGAACTCAGTAAAACCAGTCTAATGTATCTGACAGATTCCCTCCTGCCCTAAATGACCTACGGAATCAACATCAAAAGGCAGGCATAAAAGTTTGTCAAGCTCCCTCACTTCTGAGGTGGAATAAGAAGGTATACTTAGCAGGTATCCTCATTCCAGATTACATTGTATGACGAATGAAACAGTCAGTTTTGCAATACACTTCTTAGAGCTCACAATGGGGACAAGACAGGTTTCCAAGTAGAAGCTTTTTACCTCTGATGAGCTGCTCAATTGCCTTGCTTCCAATCTTCCCTAACTGCATCAGTGGCTTACACTGAATTGGACATGATTCCATTAACTTCCACCAGAGACACGGAAAGGGAATGAGATGGTGTGGGGTGCTGGAAACAGAGCTCTGCTTTGCAAGAAACTGTTCATTATTGGGCCTGGACTGAAATGTTCACAGACAGCTAACACTTTACATTTTTCCTAAGGAGGTTTCATTTGTCAACCAAACCACAGAGGACATTTGTGAGTCTACAAAACATTTGTGAGCCCAAAGAGCTCCTTGCTGTTTGCTTAATGAGATGTTTGACTTCACAGTGGTATTTTTGGCTTCAAGGCATCAACATTCATTTGTCTGGTTACCCCAGTGAGTGACCCGGATGTCAGTCCATCTGTCCTTCCTGTGCTTATTTCCTAGGAAGAGATGCAGCCATGTTTAAATTGCAAAACTCCTTCTCCAGGAATGTGATGGTTTCTGCAAAGAGTATCATTCAAAGAAATAAAGGCTTTTAATTTCTCTCTGTTTAGCTTTACCACTGCCACTATGTGACAGCAAGATGACCACGACCTTTCCCTGTGCTTCTGGCAGTAACTGGACCTACTCTTACTCTGTAAAATCCAACATGAATTTAGGCATGGCAATAAACAAAAGACAAAATCTGCCCACAAAAGGGGCTGCTAATTCGATGTTAAATCTCAAAGATCACTTTACCAGAAACCTTCATGTTTAATCAGTCAACAATTACAACAAACCCTACATTTGCCCCTCACAAATGGGAATGAAGAGGACATTTTAAATTCTCTTCATACATATACTCAAGTCACTGTTCTCTCAAAAGCTCTAAGTTTCTCAAATGTGACCTGTTGTACCTTACGTTTACATTCCTGAGTTCTGCAAAGGTGAGCATGAAACTCTTACAGCTGCCTAGGCTCTACTACTGATCAACAACCAGCATATCCCTCATGACTAACAATTAAAAACTAAACCTTTAATTTGCCAAGCCATTCTTTAAAGTTCCGAATATGGTCCACTGCAACTACAGCCAAAAGGCTCTCCACGGCGGTTGCACAGTACCTCACAAAGTTCTACACTGGAGCATAGATGCCAGGCCCCAGCCCAAAGCTACTGAATCCCAATGCCTCTATGTTAATTTTTAATTTTTTTAATGTGCAAATAGAATTCACAACCTTTCCTCTGCAGCATCCTACTGCACCAAACTGTAACTTCCCCTGAAAACAGAACAATTTGACAGGGGATGGATTTTCTCAAAAGAACTTTAACTGGATGCAAGACTGACAGCATCCTTGAGTTGGGTGATTCCTGGACTTAGTGGTACCCGACTTTTCTCCACACAGCCTAGGTATAAGGCTTCTGGGTGTGAAACCATCTCAACAAATAGACTGACCTTCCCAGGACCTCTGGTAAGTTCAGAGTGTTCTCCCCATCTTGTAAACAAAAATTAGGACCACAGGTCAAGTGACCTATTTTTATCCACTGAATAAAAACTAAATCAAATAATTTATCCACTGAATAAAAACTAAATCAAATAATTAAATCAAATAACTACAATAAATGGACTTTATTGTAGTTTTGGTCTTGGGAAATCTGCATTTAGTTATATTTAAGTAGGTCAAAATAAATGATTTGCAGTGAACACTAGAAGACCTTTTGGGGAAAAACACAACAATCTATGGATTGATCTAAAACTAGGCTGGGAAGTATAGCAGTTTTCTTCCCTAAGAGGGTAAATTCTTATAATCTGCTGAAAGCTCTCTAGAATTCTAAAAGGACAACAGAGGCTTGAGGTGAATGAAGACAGGGTATATCCTATTTGGTTGGTTTTGTACAAGAACAGTTATCATGGCTTTTCTCTTTGCTTTTTCCCTCCAAAGTTAAGCAGCATACAAGCAAGGCTTTATAGAGACCAACCACAGAGTGTCAACCTATTCCTTCATCTATCCCTTCAAAAAAACAAGTAAGTGAAGGACAGTGGTGCACACCTATAAACCCAGCTATTTGGGAGGCTGAGGCAGGAGATCATGAGTTCAAGGACAGCATGGGATACTTAGGAGACCCTCACCTCAAAATCAATAACAACAACTCACAAAACTACATGTTACCTTTTAAGCTTATATGGCATGACTGGCCATCACTAGAAAAAAACCACTCAATAAATACTCATGTGCTGGGCTTTGAGCCTGACCATATACACACAACTCCAGGATTCTGCCATACCTATCAGTTGCTGTCTGCAATCTGACTCTTCAACCTAACAGCCTTCCTTCCAGAGGCTCTTTAATATGGCTCTTTCTGCAGGACATAGGTCTTCTAAAGTCTTTCTCTATCCTGGTGCACCTGAGGACCAACAGAGTTAAGTAAGTTGTTTAGATTTTTTCAAACTTACAAAGCCTATGGAGTACCATAAAATAAAAATGGACTTTATTGTAGATAGGAAGAAAAGAGACAAAAAGATTTGTTCAATTATATTATGTTGACGTATATGAAACTGCCATTTCTGAGTTTTAAAAAAAGTTAAACATTCACAATTTCACATGGCTCAACATGAAATTTTGTATTTGTACAAACAATCGATTCAAACACAGAAAGCTGTGAAGCTATGTCTCAGTTTAAAAAATAATAATTAGCCAAGAAATATGTTACACCCCTGCAGTCCCAGCTTACTCAAGACGCTGAAGCAGGAGGATCACTTGAGCCCAAGGGATTAGAACCAACCTAGATAACACTGCAAGACCCTCCAACTCTAAGGGGGAAAACTAACCATTAATAACGTGTGTTAAGGTTAAATGCCTGATTTTATCATGCATGTGCTAGACCGGGACACTGTTTCAACTGCTATAAGGCAAAAAATGCCAGTAAAAGCACTTTTTTTTTTTAATTTAAGAAACCGAGTTTCTAAAAATGCTAGTGCTGAAGCACAGAATAGGGAGAAGTGGACCCAAAACTTTTTCCAAGCATTCTCTCAGTATTTCATCTACAGGTGTGGGGAGGTAGAATAACACTCAGAAAGATCCCTAACTAAAAACCTGCATTTCAAAGCACATCTACACATTAAGGCAGTGTGAAAGCCTCTCCAGATACCAAGAGAATGACTCCTCTCTGTGTGGCACTTCGTACCCAAACATGTGGATGCCTAATCTCACAGAAGACATAGCTTTTTCTGGGTCAAATAATGCTTAACAGCCCACTGCCTTGCCTTCAGCTCCCTGTGTGGCCACTAAAATCACATTCATCCATCAGCTCAAAATTTGAAATCAAAGTTTGACCCAGTCTTGAGACTCCTAGATTGTATTTTCTTCACAGGTGATTTTTCATATTTTCCCTTTTGAATCCTAACCTGTTGCCTCTTCAGTTTTTTTGTTGCCTTCTGTTCCCCAGATATAAGCATCTTACAAATGCTGGTGTCCTCTGTACCCCGCAGCAGATAATTCAGGACTGCTAATCATTTCCCAGGCAGCTCACACGGTAACCCTCAAAAGCTGAATGATTTCTGCAGTGATATGACCAGTTTCTAAACACCTCCTGTCCTCAGATGATTTAAAAAAAAACAACAACAACAGTGTAACACTGTATTTGCCTTTGGTTTTAAATATTCCATAACTTCTTCCTTATAGAGGTTTCCAGAGAAGGAACTGTACTTCATCCCCCATACACAAATGTTCACTGATACATTTTCTATTCTTCAGTCTAGAAGAAACACAGGTAGCAGACCTGGGAGCCCAGAGAGAAAGATGCAGGAGCCTTCACTTCCAGTCTCCACTCAAACAGCTTTTTCTGTTTGGCTTTACACTGATATCACAAAATTCTTGAAGATCTGGCCTTAACTGCCTTCCTTCATGATCTCTCTTCTAGCCTGTTCTACCCTCACTTAACCTTCTCCAGCCAGCCAGACAGACACTGCTAAGCAGGGGGCTGAAGCCTGTCTTAGGCAGAATCCCCAATACCTGCCCCACCTTGGACAGATGTTGCAGGCTGATCAATTAAGAGACCATTAAAGCATGCTGTGTTTTTGTTTGCTTAACTCCGAAACGGCGCACTACTGTGTGAAAAAGTGGGAATAGATCTGTATTTGTCTTAATTTTAGAGACACTTTATCTTTACTGTCTGCATCTTGGGTTAAATTTGCAGTGCTAGGATAGCTTCAGACCCTGATAAAACAGAAGCGTTACTTCAGTCCACTCAATGCCCCACCCCAAACAACACTGGGGTCACAGCCATCCCCAACCCTTCCCCCAGAGGCTGACCCCACTGCTTCTGAGTTTAGGGGAAAGTCATGCATTTTCCTGCAGAGGGAACACCAGGGGGGTTCCCCGGCTAGAAACCTTCTGGTCTCCCATTCCCAGGTCTCGCTCTAGCACTTCCTCGGCGCTGTTCTTTGTTCTCCGACTCCCCTCGAGACTCGTGGAGGCTGTGTGGGAGCCCGAGGAGCCATTCGCAGTCACTGTGCTGTCTCCATAGGTCAAGGTGAGGTCACCCTCCGTCAGGATGAAGTCGGAGTCTTCCTCTCTCAGCGGTTCTTGGTTCTGAAAGGTGTAATCAATAACAACAACCATAACTCACCAGAAGATTGAAGATTATGGCAAAACTTGCCTACCTCAAACCTCCAGCTAGCATGTCACTGGATGTAAACTGTAGAGGCTGTAATATAAGGCACTGCTCCTGAGCAGGATTTAAAACAGCACAGGAAGTGGTTTGATTTCAAGTGTTTGCCAACACAGGGTTAGTGTCAAAGGGAAGACCAGCTGGATTTTCACATTTCCAACCCACAAAGAAAGGAAGTCATGGGAAGGCTCACAGGGAAAACACTGCAAATAGCTTCCCAGTCCTTTCCTTTCCTCTCTTCTCTCCGGATACATCTTGTGTGTGCCTGCTGCCCTACCCAAACCACCCTAACCCCATCTTGTTTACATCTCTGTCAGCAACTCAAGGGAGAAGATAAACCAGGTTTAAGATGCCTCCCACTTCCCCCTCTGCTGACCCCACAGGATAACCCTGAGGGCAGGGCCTCCTCTCCCCATCCTCAGGCAGATGCAGTGAATGGTAGAGAGGGTGAGAGTATTTTATCAAACATCTACTGTGTGCCTGGCAGGAACGTCACAGAAGTTCATTTGATCCTGTGAGGATGACAGACTAGAAACCTGAGCTGAGAGAAACCATGAAGTATACCTGAGGTGGTTCAGCTGACAGGAAGTAAAGTCAGAACTGCTGCCATCTCCAGAGTAGTTTTATCCACATGAAGGCTGAGAACAGCCACCATCAGAAGATGAATTGCAATGGCCCTGCATCCTAAGCAGTAGCTCTAGCAAAACAGACAAGTCTAAACAAGGTAGGTGTTAACAGAATCATGGCCACTTGAAGCTACTGGGGGGGAAGGGGGCAGGAGACAGCAAGGGTCACAAGCAACTTTCTACCCTGGGTTTTGCAAGCAAAACAGGAGGAGAGCTACATCGTGTCTCTCCTGCTGCACTGAGGTCTGATAAGCACTGTGAAGGTCTTTCTCAAAAGGCAAATACATCAAAAGGCAAATACAATGTCAAAATGCTCCAGGTAATCTGCTCTGTTCCTTCCCATTTCCTGTCAGCCCCCTAAAGCTTATCTGAAGTCCCATGTTCTCTCCACACCAGGGCCTCCTCTGTCCAACACACCTTGCCCTGCTCAGTCACACTGCCCAAGGCAAGGGCCCATGCCCTCAGGGAAGTACCCAGACTCCACGTCTAGATGAGCAATCTCCAAAGGCAGCAAGCTTCTCTTCTTGGCATCTTTCCTCAGTGGTGCTCATCTCATACCAGTTTAACAGCCCTCATCCCAGAGTTTGATGGTTCAATGTGTCCAAACTTTGTTTCATGCATAAAATTATTATAAATATATGAAATTACCTTTCAGCAACAAGTACAAGGCATACATGGAACATAAATTTTATGTTTAATTGAAACAGTCTCATTCCCAAGATATCTCATTACGTATATGCAAAGATTCCCAAATCGGGGGGGGGGGGCTGAAACACTTTGTCCCAGGCATTTTTAGTAAAAGACACTCAATCTGTCTCAGGTGCTCTCTGAATGCCTTTTAAGTGGACTGAGCCAGGAGGGTGCATGGTCAGTTCTGGCTCATTTCTGCCCTATCCACCTCTGTGCACATACTGGTGACAGGCACATGCTGGCTTTCAGCACTGTGTCAACGATGTACCCTTCACCACACAGTCCACAATGTGACTCCACTTAATCCACACACTGGGAGTTTTTCGGGCAAGCTCGTCCGCTGCCTCAGATGCCTGAGGCAGGGTGCAGATGTCAGTGACACTCAAGTCCTGCACTCAGGCAGATGTACAGAGCAGTTTTCAAATTTATTCCAAATGCCCAAATTTCCTCCTCTTTCCTAATGTTTACGAGGTCCTGAAACTCCATTTGTGCTATGAGAATTTTCTGAACAATCAGTGAGATCATGTGGCCCATTCAAGTTTCCAGCTCCCAGCAAGTTTTCCTTTCTTGGCACAACCCAATTCTCTGGTTCAGACATGTGCTAAGTAAATTTTTGTTCATCTCTGTCAAAATATCTCTGTTGGGCTCTTAGCTCCCGATTTTCAGGGAGATGATCCTGATATGTATTTTACTGTTTCAAGGTTTAGGGCAATACAAAGAAACAAAAACACAGGCCACAGCCTGTGGAGGTGGTTCCATCAGTGCAGGAAAGCCCACATGGCACTCTGAACCTCGAATCCAGATGGCCCGCTCTGACTCTGTGAGGGACTCACTGACAGGAGAATAAGACCAATCTGTTCATTTCTGACACTCACTAGCACAGACAGTACTCAAGGGGAGGCCATTCAGAAATAAGGGCAAGGAAAACCTGCTGAAGAGTGACTCCTATATCAAAGTTTAATGAGAGTTATAGGCAGATGACGAAACCAACCCACTCCTCAAATTCTAGATGACAAGTGTGGTTAAGCCAGAGGTCTCAATAATTATATAAGTAGCTGTTCAGTGAAGGCTGTGATGGAAATATAATAATATAATAATACTGAAAACACTTGCAAACAAGAGCACTGTGTAAATGTGTACATTCTACATAACCAGAGGTCATTTTTGTTTTTGTTTTTGTTTTTGTTTTTGAGACAGGGTCTCGCTTTGTAGTTCAGGCTGGCCCTGAGCTCACTATGTAGCCCAGGCAAGCCTCGAACTCAGCAATCCTCCTGTCTCTGCCTCCTGCATGCTGGGATGACAGGCATGAGCCACCATGCCCGGCCAGAAGTCATTTTTGTAAATGAAAGAACATTTTTCATGGTAGATACCAACATATGTGGTTTGGAATTAATGGAAATAATGAACAATGAACATCCTATATATTTTCAAATGATCTCAGTGAAGTGAGAACCACACAACAGCCAAGGAGCCAGGAGAACTGTCCAGTCGGAGACCTTCGCCAGGTGTGCTGCTCCACAGCGAGCCCCTGTGCCTCTCTCAACTCTGGGTTCCTCAAATGCCAAAAGACCCTTTGCTTCCACTCTCTTGCTAGCAGCCTCACTGTGTCTGGAGCTGGTTGAGGACCTGGGTGGGATGGCAGCCCACAGGGGCAGCCACAGCACTGAGGGTGGTTCTGGCTGGCAGCCCCAGTCTCCGCATCTTAGCTTGGCCATGAAGAGTCCAGTGACCCAGTACACTTGAAATTAGGGAAGATCTTAAAGGTACAATCAGTCAAAGCTTTATTAGTGAGAGAAGTGGCAGGGCAGCACCCTGCGTAAAGAGCTGCACCCTCTAATTTTGAGTGCTCTGATGTGGCTGCCCTTTGCCTCAGTGCTCCCTGCTAGTAAAGGTCCCTATCCCTCTGCCCTTTGTCCAACCTGAATGCATATCACCTTTCCCAGCCCTGGGCCCCACTCCCTAAAACTCTCCTGTTCAGGTCCCTTTGCCCTCAGACCTGGCCCTTGTGTTCTGCTTTGTAATCACTGATCGGGGAAATACATGTTACCTGCTAATTATTTGAAGATCAACATTATGGTGTCAGCTCTGCCAATTACGAACTGAGGGGGTAGGAGCAACTCACATGATTCCTGCACCGTACTTTCCTCAACTGTAGCACTGCAGTTTCTGCTTCTTCAGGGTGTGATTAAGAGAAAAAAATTCGCTTTGGGGAGCTAAAGAGCTGTATATACATTTAAGAAGCTCTTTCTTTTAGGGGATAATGATTATGTGGAGACAAAATGAGCAAGAAGGTGGAGGAGAGATGGGAAGGAAGAAGAATCTGGGG
>PVIC010015904.1:0-34585 GCA_004025085.1 Thryonomys swinderianus
ATCTAGATATGTATATATTGACTTTTTCCTATGTCTATTTCAAAGAGTCTTCTTAAAATCTTTATATCACAGAAATATGTCCCAGTGTTAGTCAAAGTTCCACTATTGTAACTCAGTACCTGACTTAAAAAAGAGGGAAGACTAACTTTGGCTCACTGGAAGGTGTCAGTCCATAGTCTGATGAACTCGCTGGGTCTGTGTCAGTCGAGAGGACAGTGTCTCAGGATGGGGTGGTAGCAATTGAGAGTGGACACTACTAGCTGTAGCGTGGCCAGGAATAGCTAGAAGGAAAGAGGAGGAGAGAGTCTGGGATCCTCCTGCCGTACACCACCACAAAGTCAAGGTTCAGAAATCCTGGCTGCAGTTATTCACATATTTTTCATGAGAACCAGCTAACAGTTGCTTGGAAAAACCTCCACAGTGACATGGAAACCTCAAATATCCTCTATAACTGTTTTTTGTGGTAGAGGTTTGCAGGTAGCCAATACCAGAACAGTACACTGTTCTCCCTGCTGTGGGTTGGCTGCTGCCCTGTACCCATCTCAGCACATGCACCAACATTTCCTCATCCTAACAGTTGCGGTACTGTGTGGTTATGCTGAGGCTTTTTGGTGTTGTGCTTCTTAAAGCCCTAAGATCCCTAAAATGCCACCAAATTGCTCTGCCATTTATGTCTTCAATGATACAATATTTCACAGAAGAAAGTGAATCTGAGAGACATAGAATATTTAGAATTAAACTATACAAATATGGCCTTAAAGACATTTTTCTAATCACTTCTGAATTTCAGGGTTTTTCACAATCCATAGTGCTCTGACCCCCACAAATTTTGGGGTCCCTCTGTACCTTCTTTGATGATCTCCTGAACTAAATCCTCCTAGTGGGCTCCACTTCTTAAAATTTTCACTGTTTTCCAGTAGCAGCAAATTGAAGAAATATCCTTAACACAAGGGCTTGTATGAGATATTCCATATCTAAACTATGACAGTAAATTAACAAAACAATTTATTTTGGGAAAAAAACTTAATTTTTCACCAATTGTGAGAACATGCCATATGGATTATCTAAGTATTGCATTTTTTATGATATCAAACTTTTAATTAGTAAGAATATTCTTATCCTACATGTAAACTACTATTATAATTTGTAAAATAATATAAATAAAGCAATAGATGTTGGTCAAAGAGTATAAACACTCAGTTATAAGATGAATTTGTTAATTCAGTGTTTGCTACCTAAAGTTAACAATACTATGGTGTATACATGAAATCTAAAACACTAGATCATAAAAATTCATTTGGGGTAATAAATGTTAATGAGCTATATTGCAGTAATTTCATGTACATATATAAATACATATATTGAAACATCATCTTGTATACCATAAGCATATATTATTTTGTTTCATTAGTGTTACTCAAATAAAGCTGAAATATTTTCAGCAAAATATTAACCTACTGCTTGTAACAATTTGATAAATTAAAATTCAATTAGAATTCAGGTATGCTGAAATGATTTCAAGTTTAAAATTTAGTTACCTGAAATACAAAATAACACAACTTAATATTCCAAAAATATGTTTCTTCCTTTTAAAATAAAATAAAATATATATAAAATAATGTAATATAATATAATATAATATAATTCTTTATTTTCAGATTGTACTATTTCTTTTCATAGAGAAAAGAGAGGAAGTTATTTGACTTGATTTTACTTGATTAAATTTATATTGACTTCTTAATAGGTACCTCTTAAAAGTCTGCAATTTAATGTTAACTTTTCAAAAAAATCTTGACACATTCAGGTTTTCACGTCTTCATTTCTCTCATTTTGAAATGTTCTCAGTCAAACAATGTAATGATCTCATCCTTTTTACAGAGTTTATGGCTGACTGTAATTCCTTGAGGATGAAAAAAAGGTTAACATTTTTTATAACCCTTATGAAGTATGTTACTTTCACTTTACCATTAACATAAGAAATAGCTCTTTAAGTCAAGAAGGATAATAATTTTCACTAATCTCCATGGGGGCACCCAGTAAGATCAACAAAGAACACTATGTTTCATTTTACACTGGGGACCCTTGAAAGGTGTGCAGTTAAATGTCACTCTTTTACAAGTAAATCATTTATGGGTTGGGAAGAGAATGTAGAGCTTCTTAAACATGATTTATTGCCAAGATGTCTAGAGTTGCTAAGATGTCAAAGAAAATGCATGCTGTACGTTTTAAAGGTACAGATAGATAATAAAAATATGCACAAAGATCATGAAGATGTGTCTTATTTTTTGTTCTAAAACCACCTATATAAAAGGATCAGTAATGATAAAAGAAATATATCACCATTCAAATCAAGATATTTGAGATTTGCTCAGCTTATAAATTTTTATTTGAACTTTATATTAATTTAATATAAATTAACTTTATTATATAAGTATATTCAAAAACAGTTGTACTGAGATATAGTTGAAATATAAAGAACAAACACCAGTTTAGTGTTATTTTTAAAATTACATTCAAACGACTGTGAGATTAACATGTCTCATTCCAGAGTTTCCACTATAAAGAAAATGTCATAAAGAGGGACTTTCCATAAATACAAATAAAATTGCTAATCAGTGGGAGAGCAGCGATGTAAGCTATTAACACACGATGAGCTCTTGTACCAGATGGGTAGAAGACTCTGCTCTAAATGCCTAGATGATTCCGAAAGTCTTTGGAGAATCTTTCAAATCTTTTAATTGTACAGAAGTAAGAAATGAACATGTCAGACTATAGGAGCTTCTCAGCAACTGATACCGTACTTAATGGTGACAGATTAGATGTTTTCCCACTGACAACTGAAATGTCCGTTTTTAACTTCTCTATCCCACGTGGCCTTAGAAAGTAATGATACAGGAAAACGAAACACATAAATGTACACAGTCTGGAAATGAAAAGTCAGTGCTTTTTTCTAATTGTGCAGAATGTAACTTTCCTCGATTCAAGGTTTTGTTTTGTTTTGCCTTGTTTTGTTGAAAAAGGGCTACCTAGTTCACGACGGTCTTGAACTAATTATGCAGCTCAGGCTGGCTTGGAAGTTGTGTCAATTCTCCTTCCTCAGCCTCCCAAGGCTGGTGTACAGGTGTGTGCTCCACCACACACTCGGGTTGATTTAGATAGAAAATCTCATTATGCATGCAAATAACTCTTCAAAATATTAAATAAGTTTCAAAAGATTGTAAGGTATAACATTAACAAATATGAATCAATGATATTTCTACACACTAGGAGTGAGCAATCCAAAAATAAAATAAATAAGACATAACTATTCAAAAAGAATAAAGTGCTTAGGAATGCATTTCACAAAACCAGTTGGAAGGTTTCACTGAAAGCTATAGAATGTTGTTGAAGACTGTTAAGGAACACCTAACTAAACAGAATGGTCGTATGTAACATGGATAGAAAGAACGGATGCTGTACTGTCAAAATGGGTAGGTTCTTCAGATTTATCAGTAAGTACAAAATTATCCCTGTCAAAATTTCAGCTGACTCTGATGTGAACTGACAAGATGATCCTAAAATATATTGGAAATGTGAAGAACTCAAACCATCCAAAACACTCACAAGAGGGTGGAATCAGAAAACTTACACTTCAAGATTTCAAACTTAATAGAAAAATACCCTGCTTAAGTCTGTGTTATATTTCCATAAGGCAAGGAACACAAATCACTGGAACAAAATTGAGAACATATTCTTGACCCTTGTGCTTAGGTCTGAATTTTCAACACGAATGCCAAGATGACCCGGAGGACAGAGAACTTCAAAGAATAGTACAAGAAAAACTGTATCTTCATATCCAAAAGAATAAAGTTGGACTTTTCTTTCAGATCGTATATAAAAATTGGTTGAAAATGAATCATAGACTGAAATAAGTTTAAATAATTCTAGAAGATGATATCTAATCAATCTTTTTGACCTCCATCAAGATTCCTGACTCCTAACAGTAAAGAATGCTCTTACAGTTTAGTTTAGAACAAATTGTTCAGTGTTCAAAAATGTTTTACTTACTATAAATATGTGATTTGATTATAATGGGAGAAACATCAATCTGGACAAAAATGGACAATAATATGGAAACTAACTACTAGCCCTGGAACAAGTGATATTATCTACAGATGCCCCCTCAAAAATGACTTTTTAAAAATTTGAAGACATTGAGGCTAGTTTGTGTCAATCATATTAATCTGTGTAGAATGTCCCAGATATCAAGAATATAAAAACTGATATTTGATCACCCTTATTATTATTTTCATTTGTCATTTTCAGTTTAGCCCCATGATAACAGTTTTAAAGAAATTTAAAAGTTGTTAATTAAAATTTTCTTCATAAGATAAATGAGACATATTTATTAAAGTGAAGGTAGAACTTCATTATGTGAATTGCACTCAAAGAAACAAATTAGATAATTACTTCATTTTTCAAAAACAAAAAGTCAAGCACCATTTTGCCCAGGATTATAGGACATTTCATTAAATACAGAAGAAAATGAGAGAAAATATGTAGAAAAATGTACAAGTCAAGTTAAGCTTGAACCCCAATGAATTTTTGCTGAAAATAATAAAGGAAAAACTGGACTAAAAAAAAAATCCATGGATAAAATGAATAGTGGAATTCCATGTGATAACATGAATAGAAATCTGATGTTCCAATACCTAAAAATTATTCATATCTTTATCCCTCCAACTTGTGCACTTTATATAATAGACATACTTTGCAAATAATATCAAATTTAGGCTCTGGATTTGATGGCATTATTCTGACTATCTAGTCATCCAAATGTAATCACAAATAATTTTATAAAAGTTTATAAAGATTAGATTTACTATATAAATAGAAAAATTTGTCATACAGGTGAGAGATTGGAGTGATATGTGGAGAAAGTTGTAAGTTAGCAAAAAATAATCAATCTCCAGAAAGCCAAGAAGACCTGGAAAAAAAAACAAAGGAAGTTCCTTCCTTCAGTTTTTGCAAGAAATCAGCCTTTCTGTCACCATGACTCAGCCCAGTGATCGACTGTAGACTGCTGGACTATAGACTGAGATGTTAGATTTTGAAGTTATATACTTCAGAGTTTTAGCCATTTGCAAGGCAAGAACCTAGTCCATTCCATGAGAATTCTCTACATCCACGAAACGGTAAAGGCTCACCACCACAGCCTCAAGAATCTCATGGAAGGAGAATGTGAGCTGGAGAAAATGAGGACTGGAAAAGAAATATGTCACAGGCTTTGGATCCAAAGACCTTAAATGTTCTCATCATAACGTCAGAAGTCTAAGAGCAGAAGGCGCCAACCTCCTCAAAACACTTTCAGTCCATTCGAAACATGTCAGTGAAAGATAAGAATTTATCAACATGGTGTCAAAACAGGAGTTCTAGGCAATTATCCAGTTGCTTTTTTTTCTGTTCAATAAAATGTAAAATGAACTTGCATATGCATGATAGGCATTTTTTGGCTTTCTGATGCATGTCATTATATGACGATGCCACCATAAGAAAAATATTATTAAAGTGTGATCGATGGACTGTTTTAAATAAACTATGTTCTAATGTAAATAAGTATATACATTTTTATAATGAGGTACAATAGTTTTCTGATTTTATAGGATACCAATTAAATTATAAAATAATATTTGTATTATGTATGTGATAAATTGGAATAATTTGTTCTTCCCAGAGCAAATTATCCCCCGGGAGCTGTTTTCAACTGCAAAGGATCACTAACAATGGAAACGAATAACCTACTTTTGAAAAATAATGAGAACCTACCTTCCACAGTTAAAATTCATTAAGACAGTATTTGATTAAAACAATGAAAGACAGGCAGACTGTAGCTGTAAAATGTATATTTGACACAGGGCTGATGGAACATAGGGAAAGACATTTAAAAACTGTTAGAAAAATAATTCAACTAAAACTGGAGATGATACCTGAAGAAATAACTCACATATAAGATATCCAGATGCTGAGTAAGCATAGAAAAATATGCTAAAGTGATCCATGGCTGAGGAAAAAGTCTCAGCATTAGATGACTACAAATTGAAATAATAAGATACTAATACAAACTTAATACATATGTTAAAATCCAAAATGAGTATGACATCAAATAGAAATGAGAATCTGAAACAGAAACTCTCTTTTATTGCTGATGAGAATGGAAAATGACAGTCTTTCAGAAGACAGACTCCTGAGTTCTTACACAGTAAAACTTAGTGTAATAACATTATGCTAAGATTCAACCATCTCCTTCTTTCATAATTACCTAAATATATTGAAATTTATGTTCACTCATATAACCATAAAGCCCAATGTGTGAACCATGATATTTTTTTAAAATTTAATTCTTTATTGGTATATTTTATATACAGCTCACAATCACACTCAACATTGGGGAATTTGTACCAGCATATGACATAAGTTAATTCTCATTTTTACCCATATCCCTACCCACCCTACAACCCCTCACACCCTATGTCCACATGCTTTCTTTTTTCTTTTTAAATCATCTTTATTCTTTCCCCTCATTAATTGTATGATAGATTTTGTGAAATGGGAGCTATTCAAAAGGAAAGTGGTACAGGAAAGTAACCATGACATTCTTAAGAAGGTGAATGTCTTAGAGAATTGTAATAGGGATATGAAGGCTTATTACTTAGTGATTAATGAGTAATCTAGCTACAAAAACCTGGAAAGACATTAAATGCGTGTTAAGTGAAAGAAGCTGGTTTTAAAATGGTACCAATACAATCTTTTGATATGACATCCCACAAGAGACAAAATTAAAATGACAGTGAAACCTATCAGTGATTTCTATGGCCAGAAACCAGCGGAGCAGATGGAGTGATTGAACACGGGATGTTACAAGTGGTGATGGAATTCTCTATGAAATTTTTCAGGTAGCTACAGGGCATATGTTTGTTGACCATCACTAAATGCACAACACAGAGTGAACCTAATATATACTACGAACTGGACTTACTAAGGTTTCAAAATAAGCTCATCAGTTCTAGCAAATACCTTATATTCCTGCAAGATGTTAGTAACAGAGACGATGGGTACTTGGAGAGATGATGCGATTTGAGGGAACTATCACCACCAGTTTTTAATCAGCGTCGAAGCTTCTTTTCAATATTAAAAACCTATGTCAAGACATTAACCCACACAAAGTGTAGCTTTGAAAATGTGGCAGAACCAACTTTTCTTTGTACAGAGAGATAATTAAAGAAATACAGCCCTGGTATTGTTTTATGAATTGACTATTTATCAGTTACCCTAGATTTTTAGCTTATATAAAATGTAGTTAGTTATATAAAATAAAGATAATCACTTTGTGGCTTGAAAATGATTGACACAATTGACTTACTACTCTAGAGTGGATATCTTGAAGGTGAACAAAATTAACTAAGCCTAAAAACTATTACATTAAACTGTTGGAAGTGGTGACTACTCTTACTTTCTTTCCAGAAACACCAGTGAAATATGGCACGAAAGGAGATTTCATTTGTTGAAATGTAGAGTACATTTAAATAAGTTGCTATTGCTGAATTCCAAACATTCTCTAATGGAGCTATCCTTAATTATATCCTTCAATCACCTTTATTGTTGTTAGATAACATGTTAGATAATAGTTTTTTTTTTTTTTTTTTTTTGAGACAGGGTCTCTCTTTGTAGTTCAGGCTGGCCCTGAGCTCACTATGTAGCCCAGGCAAGCCTCAAATTCAGCGAGCCTCCTGCCTCTGCCTCCCAAGTGCTGAGATGACAGGCGTGACCCACCTCCCCAGCATTATTGTATGTGGTACTGATTGTGGGTAGGCGTGAGTCACCATGCCCGGTATTGTTGTATGTGGTTTCCAGGGATCGAACCAGTAATCTTGCACTTGCTAGGCAGGCACTGGAACCACTGAGCTAAATCTCTGAGCCAATAATTAAGATTTGTTTTATGTGAAATGTTTTATCAGTGAGATAAAGTACAGAAATGTAAAAAATCCTACTAGTTTTATAAATTATCTTTAAGTCTTTATTCAATTTTCAGGTATTTTATGTTTTTTTTTTTACTTTTGTCTTTTGTTTGTGTTGTGAAATGAAAGTTCCAATTTCATTCTTTTCCACATAGATATCTAATTTCCAAATACCATTTACTGAAAAGCCTGTATATACTCTGTGTGTGTTTTCCTTGAGGCACTTTTTGAAAATCAGTTGTCTGTGAATGTGGGACTTTGACTCTGGGCTCTCTGTTCAGGAATTTTGGTCATAGAAGGAGAGAGTTGAGTGTGGTTACCAAGGTCACAGTGATTATGGGGAGATTTGTTCAGAGTTCAAAATCATGCTTGGCTAGAAGTAAATTCAAGAGCAGTATTACACAGTTTGTTAGCTATGATCACCATAGATGATAATGCAATGAATCCTTGAAGAAAGTACTAAGACTATATCTAAAGTGTTTTCACCACACACACACACAACACATGAAGTTAATATGAATTGTTCAGCTAGATTTGTTTATTCCACAGTGAATATATATTTGATATTTAAATATAACATTGTGCACAATATATATATAAAATTTTGTTTTTGCAAAATGATGAAAACAAGGAAAAAAGTATTAAGTGAATAAGGAAGGAAGGAAGGAAGGAAGGAAGGAAGGAAGGAAGGAAGGAAGGAAGGAAGGAAGGAAGGAAGGAAGGAAGGAAGGAAGGAAGGAAGGAAAGGAAAGGAAGGAAAAACAGGAAAGTCAAAGAGTGTCTAGACCAGCAAACTCTGGAAAGTTACAATGACTTTTTCTAAGAATATACAAAAAATCTTTTTCTGAATATTTGAGAAAAATAACTGTATCCAAAACACATTTTCTCCAAAATATCACATTTTCAAATCACACTATATAGGATATAAGAAAAGCTTTTCCAAGTTTTCATATTAACATTTCTGCATTTTATTCTTGAAAGAAGTATGTATTATAATTAATTTGCTCATTCAACTCTCTATTTCATTTAATAAGTAGATTGTAGTTGCTTTCTTGTTTTGTGCAATAACTGACCATTTATAAATGGCTTGCTTTTGTACTACAAAGGTAAATTAAACATATATTAAAGAGATAAAAGTGGAATATATCTCTCTATTATTCATATTAGCTTTATACTCTTTGGTACAAAATCACTGACACCCAAAAAATTAATTGGCAGGGCAGAATAAAGCTGTGCAGCTTGTGGAACAGGACACAAAGATGAAGAAACAATAATCCAGAGAGTGAGGCTCCTCTCAGAATCCCACTCCAGCACACCACCTCTCTGACTCAGCCACCCTGCCTAAGAGCACTGCAGCTGTGATCTCATCGGTTGATCAATACATGTATGGGTATAGCAACTCTCAGAAGCCCTTTGTCTAAACATCAAAGATTTTAGGTGAAATTTTAAATCCAAACCAGAAAGCCTCTAGTCAGTGAAAGTCTGATAAAACTACAAAAAAGCTATTCAAGTTTTTGAACTGAATGTGACTATTCTGTGGTTTGGTCTCTACCATTTTAGCACCATCACAGCAAACTGTGTTCTGCTCTGTGGTGTGAAGTGCCAGCAATCAGAGGCTGACCTGTCCACCGCGAGTACTTCGTGTCACATCCTGTGAGATGATGTAAGGCAACTTCGAGAGAAAATTCGGTGGAAATGAAGTGTTTATTTACCTTTTTGTTACTTAAAATCAATCCTAGCATTCTCACATGCTAGTATCTCTAATACCACATCTTATCAGCTTTTTACTTCATAAAATATTTCATTTTTATTTATATTCTAACAATGTAATTTTAGCATATGCATTTTGTACGTGTATATAATATATTTTTCTATGAAAAATAAAAGATGTAAAATTATTGGCTGAAACTTAATGAAAAAGCAGACTTCTTAGAATAGTAATTAAAAACGCAAGTTAGAATTACAGAACCTTACACCTTGCAGAATCCAGATGAGTACTTCTATCTTGATGATTTTCACCTTTACATTTACTGATATTCTTTTGAAAATAATTTTAGTAATGTACATCAGTGGTATTTGTAAAAATAAAATTCAATCTGTAGTAATTTTATACTACAACAAATTGCTACCGTTTAAAGTCTACATACAGCATTTTATTATCTGACATTATTTTAAACCCATGAGAAAATGCAGCAATAGTATTTTCATGCATTTCTTTCCATCATGTAACATGTATATATTAAACACATACTGTATGCCTTTTGCTGTGAGTAAGTGTGTGTAAGACGGAACTCCACCAGAATTTGCAACCTGGTGAGAAACACAAGTTATATTTCAATTGAAATATAATGTGAAAATTGGAGAAGAGATTTGCAGGATAATTGTCTTTTCTAAGTAAGACAGGAAAGATTTTGGAAACTGACAATGGAAAGTTCAGTTGGAGTTGGTCAGAAGAACGGTAGTGTAAATTCATGGTTGGATATTTGTGTACATGTGTGCTGCTTGTGGAACAGGACACAAAGATGTGTGTAGTTTTGTGTTCAGAAGAGGTAGAAAAATTCAGTGCTAAGAAATAGAAACAAGAGGTTATAAAGAAAAGAAACTTTAGATAACTAATTTAATTATTCTAAAAATCCAAACGTTTTATTTTGGTATTTCCAACTTTTCATTTTATAGTCAGTGGACAAGTGAGAAGTGTTTCTCTTTTCTGATTCTGGATTCTACACAGTGAGTCATCTCGAGTCTGATTCAGTCTCCATCAATCTCCCAAAAATAGCCATCTCGCAAGTTTTGAATAAGTAGAACAATTGGCTCCCTACAAACTTTCCGACAGTGTTACTTTTTCACTCTCCTTCCTCTGAATTTTGTGCAGTTTCAGTAATTACTCTGACTTTTAAAAAAAAATCTTTCTGGGTACATTGCACACACACATCATGATCACCCTCAATATTGAGAATTTGTATCAGTGTATGCCACAGTTTAATCCTCATTACTCTGATTTTGAGGAAGGAGTTGATTCTGGTTCTCTTAGTCTTAAGCAGCCTGGCAGGTTTCACTTCCTCTAGGTTGAAACCAGGTGAGATGTGTGGAAATAACCGCCTCATGAGCACCGTGCTCTGCAAAACCCAGGCGATGAGAGAGCAGTGACTGGGAGGTGCTTTACCACGTGGGGATGTGCACAAGATGGGTCAAAGGGCCAGATGGGTGCAGCTGCCGTTCTGTCAGTGAATGGCCAAGCCAGGCCACCCCGTCTGACAATGTCAGTCAGACAGTTTGTTCAGTTCTACACGTCCCAAAATTCAAGACACGAAACTGCAAAGTCAATAAACTTGGCTCAACATTATATTTTCAGCTGTTTTCTTCACACAGCAATATGTAACCAAAAAATATATATTGCTACTTAAAGAAACACAAAGGAGTTCATCACTTTAGCCAGAGCTGGCAATTTTTTAATTGAATTCTTTATTGGTACAATTTATATACATCTCACAATCACATATAACATTGGGGAATTTGTACCGATATATGACACAAGTTAATTCTCATTTTTACCCATATCCCTACCCACCCACACCTCCCACCCCCTATATACACGCTCTTTTATTTTCTTTCCAAATCATATTTATTCCTTCCCCTCATTACATTCCCACCCCAAATTTCCTATGGAAATTTCCCTTTCCTCAAAAACTGCCATACTTTGTAGAGCTCATTTGCATCTACAGGTGCTCATATCAAAGAGAAGATGCGGTATTTGCCTATCTGTGATCTATTTATTTCACTTATTAGTGTATCCTCCAGTTGTCTCCATTTCTGCATAAATGAATCAGTCTTGTCATTCTTTATGGCAGACTAATACTCCATTTTATAAAAAATAAAACAACAACACATCTTCTTTATCCAGTCTCCAGTTGATGGGCATTTGGGTTGTTTCAAAGATTGAACTATCACAAACTGAGCTGCTATGAACAAGGGTGTACATTTGTCTTTTCAATGTGATTTTAAAAAATTCTTTTGGGTATATTCCTAGCAGGGGGGTAGCAGGGTCAAATGGGACCCCTAGTCCTAGTTTTCTGAGAAATCTCCACACAGATCTCCACAATGGTTGCACAAGTCTGCAATCCCACCAACAGTAGAGAAGGGTTTCTTTCTCCCCACAGCCTCACCAGAATTTATTGTTGGTTGATTTTGTAATCACAGTCATTCTTTGTGGAGTGAGATGAAATCTAAGCTAGACCTCTCTCACCATGCACAAAACTAAATTCACAATGGATACGAGACTTAAACATTAAAACAGAAACAATAAGCCTGCTGGAAAACAGGTTAGGTAAAACTCTTGGAGACACTGGCTTAGGCAGAGACTTTATGAATAAAACCTCTATAGCACAAGAACTAGCAGAAAGAATCAACAAATGGGATCTCATCCTACTGAAAAGCTTTTGCACAGCAAAAGAAGTCACTGGCAGCACTAAAAGACAACCAACAACATGGGAAAAAGTCTTTGCTTGCTGTTTATCAGACAAAGGACTATAATCTACAATATATAAAGAACTTAAACTGATCAGCCTCCCCGAGTTTAAAGACCCAATTCAAAAATGGGCATCTGAAATGAACAAACACTTCTCAGAGGCAGAAGTCAAAGCAGCCAAGAAGCATATGAAAAAATGTTGAACGTCACTGGTCATTCGAGAGATGCAAACGGAGCTGGCAATTTTTTGCAAGTTATCTGAATTATAACAGTAACTAAGGGATTCTGTCTTCCGAAAAGTGCTATGTCCAAATCTTGAACCCTAGCATCTCCATGTGTGCATACATCACAATCAAGCTTGTAAAATGGTGATTTGGCTTAAGAGGTCACATAGGTGAACACTAACTCATCAGACTCTATGGTTACAGGACATTAGAGGTCAAACTCTAGCCTCTAGGGTGGGGAGAAAGCAAAGATAATTAGTGTCCTTGAAGGAACAGGGAGATCTACCATGGATGCAAAAATAAAAGGCCGTATGAGGACACCAAAAATAGCTACCACATATAAACCCAGGAGTGGCGTTTGGAAGAAGCAGCCCTGCCCTTGAATATTCAGCCAATAGAATTGTAGGATATCAATTCTGGTTACTGAACACACCTAGTCAGTGTTATTTTCTTTTGGCAACCCTGAAATATGGATGCAAAATTTGATGCTTACTTCATGCCTATACCTGCCAAAATGCTAAGAAAGTTTAAGAGTTCATTTTGTCAATTTTGTGGATTGTTCAAAATGTAGGGATATTCATAAGAGCTACATCTCATCAATATTATATCTCTTTTACATGTAATGGGGTATTCATATGACAACCAAAGGAATATTTAATTCCATATAAATTATGTATCTTATAAATATAGTTTCCTTCTTAAAACATGTCAGTGAAAAGGGACAAATCTATAAACTCCTTCAGGGGCACTTTGAGCTTTCTCTTAGATTTTTCTCAGTTATCTTTGAAAGTGTTATGTTTACCCAAGGGCATATATTAAATTTCATACATTCATGCATATTTTTATTTTCAGTTTCACAGCAGAAATTTTTTTCTGATATTATTTGAGTGTTTTTTCTTTGCAATAGGCACTGGTTTTGCTTGTTTGCTGTTTGTTTGTTTGTTTGTTTGTTTGTTTTTTACCAAACACTTCTTTCTTGAAAACACATTTTTGCTTTTCATTTTCCTGTTTACTGGGTGTAAGGTATCACTACATATCACATATGAAGAATCCTTTTCTACAGGAAAGAAGGATCTGTAACCAAAAATACTTATCAATGATAGACACCTTTTAAATTTACAAATAGTAATCTGTATACTCAAGTATTCTAACTTAATATCTTGTTATATATTTATTTCATTTTGTACATATACCATAATAGAGAAGTTATAATTATTTAATGGACATTGAAATGATATACAACTAAGATAGATAGATGATAGACATTGATAGATATAGATATACCATTTCCACAGCAATCTATAAGAATTTTTATAAATTTATCATTGTTTAGCATCTGATATCTGTATAACTTGCCAGAAGGAAATATTATGATTTTAATAAATAGGTCACAGATGTGTAAATATTATATCTGTTCTCTGGTATGAGAAACTGAAGATGTTAATGAGTTCTAGAATGTGTGATGGACACTGTAAAATAGAAAATATTTAAAGGGGAATGAGGTGGAAGGGTGAATAATGAAGGATAAAGAAAAAATGTGATGGTAATAAAATAAAAGGGAAACTAACCTTATGTATTTAGGGGATGGTGGATTATGGGGTGGGTAGGGGAATGGGAAAAAATGAGAAATAAATAGTAACATATACTGGTACAAATTCCCAATACTGAGTGTGATCATGATGTGTTTAATACAATCTACCAATAAAAAAATATGATTTGAAAGGTTTATTGGCTGTAATATGTAATATATGTATAGCCTTACTCAGTTATTATGCAATATTAAATTAACAAATATTTCACCATAAAATAAAACTAATATAGAATAATTTAATATAGTTTTTTGTTTGTTTGTTTTGTTTTGTTTTTGAGACAGGTTCTGGCTTTGTAGTTCAGGCTGGCCCTGAGCTCACTATGTAGCCCAGGCAAGCCTGGAACTCAGCAATCCTCCTGTCTCTGCCTCCTGAGTGCTGGGATGACAGGCATGAGACACCACGCCCGGCACTGTGGTATGTGGTATTGATGGCTGGTGGGCGTGAGTCACCATGCGAAACACTGAACGTGGTTATCGGGACCGAATTCAGGACCTTGCGCTGGTGAGGCAGGCACCGGAACCACTGAGCTAAATCTCTGGCCCTTAACATAGTAATTTTAATATTTCAGATACCTTAAAATAAGAACTGACATCGTGTTTTGATTTTTTTACGTATAGACTTGGCATAAACTAATTAGGAGTATTTTTCATTCTTTTTGGATATATTTAGGTTATGGAAGAACAAACTTACTGAAGAGGAAGTATAAAACTTGTTCCTGTGCAAATTAATAACCTAAAAATGTACTGTTTCTTGATTAAAAGTAATTCCCCTCACTTCTTTCAAACATTAAATGAAAGACATTAAATGAAAGGTAGTTTTTAATTTAAATTTTTCATTGGTGCATCTTATATACAGCTCACAATCACACTCAACATTGGCGAATTTGTACCAGTATGTGACATGAGTTAATTCTCATTTTTACCCATATCCCTACCCACCCCCAACCCCCAACCCCTCTATACATGCTCTTTCTTTTTCTTTTTAAACCATATTTATTCTTTCCCTTCACTACTTTCCCCCACATTGCCTTTGAATATTTCCTATTTCACAAAATATATTATATATTCTAGAACTCATTTATATTTACAGGTTCTCATACCAGAGGAAATACATGGTATTTACATATCTGTGACCTAATTATTTCACTTATTAGTGTGTCCTCAAGGTTTGTCCATTTGCACATAAAAGGCCACATTTTTTTTTTTTTTGAGACGGTCTCGCTTTGTAGTTCAGGCTGGCTCTGAGCTCACTATGTAGCCCAGGCAAGCCTCGAACTCAGCAATCCTCCTGTCTCTGCCTCCCGAGTACTGGGATTACAGGCTTGAGCCACCACGCCCGGCAAAAGGCCACATTTTTAAAGAGACCTGTTAGCTCTGTACATTTAATGGTGTATTACTACTTTTTTACCTTTGTTTTTTATTTCTTGTGAACTTATCTCTGTACAGGATATTGTACAGTTTTCATGGTCTTTTCTAATGCATTTGGTTCCTCTATCCAGCATACCAACTCTATATAGAACACAGGTCATAAAAATGGAGAGAATTTATGTTTGTAAGGTCATGGTCTATAAGTTTCCTGACATAATCAGTGTTTTATATATATATATATATATATATATATATATATATATATATATATATCAGTATATAATCAGTATATATACACACACACACAAATATTTATCTATTTCATTGAATGTTTATAATACCATAACTTTATTCAAATTTCATGAGCTTTTACAAGTTTTTTCTCCTGAAGTTTTAGCCTTGACACTTCTACTAAGGCTAGTATTCAAATAAGTATGCCTACTAATTTGGCCAAAAAATGTACTCAAATAATAGTGTCTATATTTCCTTTGAGACACATTTTATCAATATAAATTTTCCTGCACTTGTCCTCTCTACCTTTTCAGAAATAGATCTTTTATTTATTACAGTCAGGGGAGTAAAACTTGATGGCAAATAAATCATAACATTCTAAAAAGGTTTGAGATCTCAAAATATTTTGGCTACAGGCCACTGATTCTCTTGGATGACAACATGCGATATTATTTTGGGATTTTGTAAAGTTTGGGGCCCCAGATTTCAATGCTTTTCGAGTCTGTTAGGTATTAGCATTTTTAAAAACTTCTTAAGTATCAACCAAGTACAATTATGGTACTGGGCCAGTGTTATTTCTTCACTGCATATCATTCACCAACATTTCAGTCATTCTTAACCACGCTGTGAAGGTTTCATAAAATATCAACATTCCCATAATTAAAATGTGCCAGGCACACTTAACTGAATGTAGTTGTGAAACAGAACAAAACAAACTTTGCTCGTTGCAAAATAGTACACAAATACAGCTGAGCAACTGTTGTGCTTTCTCGTTAGGCTTAAACTAGGTGATCTGGTCCATGATTTCGTCTTTGCCTTACTAGTTATAAAATTATATATACCACATTTCATCCCCCCGTAGCTTCTTTTCTCCTAGTATTGCTCTATTTCAGAAGCCATCAAAATGGCCTTTGGACCTCAGCATAAAATAGCACTCTGTATCCCAAAATAATTACGCTCTAACCAAAGCAGTCTGTGCCTGGCTTGCCCACTCAGACTATCCTAGTTCCTGGAACCCGGCTTATCACGTGACATTGTATAGTACCAGCACGAACAGAACGGAACATCATTATGTTAAATAAAATAATCCAGAATCAGAGACAATTTACTAGAGGAAATCCCTCATAAAAGAACTTTAAAATTGTTGATCTTAGAGAAGATAAAAATTTCCCCAGAGTCCAAGGTGAGGAAGGAGAGAGGGATAGATGAGAAAAAATTATTGGATACTAAATTATACTTTAGAACAAGAAGCTGTATTCTATATAATTAGACATTGGGGAGAGTATAGATAACAATAATGCACTGCACATTTCAAATGGGTAGAGTATTGTTAATAATAATGCTATAATTAGTATAGTAATACTAATAATGATGTTCCTATAAAAGGTTTCCTATGACCCATATGTTTTTATTCCTTTCAGATGTATATAAAATATTAGAATGAAGGGGTCCTAGCATAATTCTATGGTTAAGATTTTGGGAACCACTGGACTCTTTTAAAATGATTTCACTGTTTTGCATGTCAACCAACAGTTCATACAAGTGTAATATTTTATTTTTACTAAAAACAACAATACGTAGAATGTGAATGTGGATACCTTTTATCACACTGTAAGCATTTCCTTATATTTATAGTTTGTCTATTGTGTTATCATGTAACGATAACTGCAGTATAGTTTCAGGTCATGGCAGGGGGTGTCACAATCCTCACTTGAAACTATACTACCGAGCCACTGGGATAATGCTGTGGTACTGGCAAAGAAACAGACCTGAAGGTCAGAGGAACAGAGTAGTTGCTCCAGAAACAATCCCAGACAAATGAACATTCTTTGAGGACATATCCTAAGTGGAATAAATAGGACACAGATGTGTAAATACCATATATTTTATCTAGTACGGAAAACCTAAGGCAATGTGAAATATGAAGAAAATGGGCAAAAGAAACTGGAAAGGAGCATAGGGAAGAGTAAGAAGGGAAGAAAAAATGTTAGAAATAAAAAGTAAACAAGGTTGTGTATGCTGGGGCTGGGGCAGTAAGGAAGAGGAAAACTGAGAATCACGATGTGTCATACACAGGAACAAATTCTTAATGTTGAATGTGATCACAACGTATATCTTAAAAATACTGAAAAAATCACTTAAAATAAAGATATCTGATTTTGATAATTTAGTATTCTATTTTTAGATGATTCTGTGTTTTATAACTTTTGGTGCCAATATGGTACATTAATAAAAAAATCATGACTTTCTGAGATAAATCAATATTGGTAATAATGTACTTGTTTCCCATAAAACAGTGGATTTAGTTTATTATCATTTTTTAGAGAATTTCTGCATTTATACTTAGATGAATGTTAGTCTGTGGTTTTGTGCTCTCTGAGGTTTTGGTTTCTGGTTAACACTGCACTCAGAGTAACTTACAGTTTTTCTTTTTTTTTTCCACTTGTAATTTTAGTTTAAACATTGTAAATATTGATGTTAAATTTTTAAAAATATTTGACGGAATTTATCAGAGATCTGTTACTCTGTACTCTACACTGGGACTAAAAGTAAAGGAGGATTCCACCAATCTGCATTTGATTATGCAGAGCTGATTAAATACAGAGTTATGTATAATGCAACTAAAATGCTTGATAATCCAGCAGAGCAAAATAAAAACCCCTCAATCTTTAGTGAAGATTCGATTAATTTCAATTATAATCATTACTTTTATTTATCTTTATGATGATGCTGATTATAATTACTATTATTTTGCAATATTGGAAATTGAATTGAGGGCCTTCACACTGAGATGCAGCTCAACACATTTTACTTTTTATTTCGAGACAAGACCTCACTAAATCACTGAGTTGCCTGTATTTTATAGACATACTTGCTAAATCCTATTTTGCCTGATCTACATATATTATATTCTTCCAAAAATTCTAAATGTCAGATTGTTACATACAGTATATTTTTGTCACTTCATTATAAAAATAGCATTTAAATGTATTTACATAATATGGGATAACAGTATTATCATAAATTGCCAAACAGGCCTTTGTTCATGGTTACTGCCTTATTTATGGGTATAATTCTAAACATTTTTGGTTTTGGTCACCTTCAAATTAAGAGCATTTCCATAAATATTGAAAGAAATTTATTTGACCCAAACCTGGATTATATAGCAGGAAATTTTCACAACTAAAATTATAAATACATTAAGGCATACTCGATATTTTAATGACAATATTTTTAAAATAGATATTTCATTATATTAAAAATTAATAATTTAACATGATGGAAATGAATTATATTATGAGCACAAATTATAATGTATTTCCCCTAATATGTTACAGTTGAAAATGTTGACACTCATTGAACAAACTGCAGATTCACAATAATTTGAACTAAATTGTACCTATCACTTGTCCAATATATTCTCAAATATTTGTTCAGTGCCAAATTAGTACTTTTGTGTGTTAATATGTAGACATCAACATGTTTGTAGATCGGGTTTTCCGTTATAATATTAAATTTGGTTGACTAAAGCTTTAAAAAGTTTCTCTGCGAATGAAAATGAAAACATTTGTTGCTACTAAATACCCTCATCCTGAGGAAGGGAGGAAAAAGACATAGTGTTGTTGAAACATTTATAAATTATGTTTAATATTATCATCGTGTTATTATTCTTTTTTCTGTGGAACCTGGCATTGAACTCTACCCCTTGTGCTTCTAAGGTAGGTGTGGTACCACTTGAGCTAAATCCCCGTCCCTCCCACGTGTTGTTATTATTTTTAAGAACAGTTTCTTGGTCACTTATCTTTCATTCATTACTATATCAGTTAAATGTATTCAACCAAAGTCACTGCATTATATTCTGAATGTATCCTAACTCTACTACCTATGATTTTGTAGAATGAGTTGACAAATTCTTTCAGTAATAAGATTATTTGTTATATATCATGAAAGTAAATTTACATGCTTTTAAATTTCAAGTGTACTTCTACTGGCATACAGAAAATAATATACATTAGACTGCTGTGCATAATCTAAATTAAACAGCTGCAAGTTGTCTCTTTAACTAAGAGTCCCTTGGCCATTAAGTACATAGTATTTATTCTTCTGCTTAATACCTTAGTATTAAGTAACTGCTTACCAGTTACTCTGTCCAAAATGTGTGTACTGAAAAATTCCAATCTTAAGATTTTTTTTTTTACAGACACAGAAGTTGGTATTTTAAGAGGTTAACTTGATGAGAAAAAAGGGAGAAACCTAGATATGTGGAGTTTTGTTAGTGTGTAATGGACTAATAAATTTTAATATATGCTATTATTTTAAATATGCTATAAAATGAATGGAAAATGAAATTCATCTTTGACCTTCACTGTATTACCTTTTAAGATAAATTACCCCTGTAGGAAACAGTTGCAAATTCCACTGCTGATCTGCCATTCTTTTTCCCTGACACACTCTCTTTTTCCACTAGCATAAAAGCCAAGGCTAGCGTAAACTTTTAAGCTACACTGAAAGTTCATATTGTTTCTGATGTTGTAAAGAAATAAATGTACTGTCCTCTACACATCACTTAGCAACTACTTCCTCACACAAAAAATATGACCCATGAGACTATAATATTGTTCACCATGTTGCTTTCCTTTAAATGGCATAAATGATAATCATGGAACAAATTATAAAACCATATATTCTTAAAATAGCGAGGCCTTTTCACATATGATTTCAATAAGAATAGATCAATATGACTTTATGTTCTTTATTCCCCCATGAATCAATTAATTTATTTATTTGGCAAACAGTAAAAAAAATAACTGCACTTATGGAAACCTTCTAAATACCAAATATACAAAGTTATGTGTGATATTTTCCATATGAATAGTAATTTTAATTTTACAATAATTTTTCAATATTTTTTCATAGTGCTTAATTCACCAATACCATTTTAGATGTGTAATATATTGTTGAGTTATTCATTCACATCTCTTAAAAACTTAGCATATGATTATAGAAAAATGTGATAAATAAATAAATATTTATATAGAGTATATCTAGCAAGCTTAAAAATTCCACTAGTAAAATGCTTCAAATTGGGCTGGAGGGTTAGCTCAGTGGTTCCAGTGCCTGACTCGCAAGCGCAAGGTCCCAAGTTCGATCTCTGGTAATCACATACAGTGCTGAGCATGGAGACTCACGCCCACCAGCAATCAATACCGCATACCACAGTGCTGGGCATGGTGGCTCACGCCTGTAATCCCAGCACTCAGGAGGCAGAGACAGGACGATTGCTGAGTTCCAGGTTTGCCTGGACTACATAGTGAGCTCAGAGCCAGCCTGAACTACAAAGCAAGACCCTGTCTCAAAAAAAAAAAAAAAAAAAGCTTCAAATTAAAGGAACAAATTCACATTTATTTACTCTTTCATTAAGTTAACACATATTCATTAATATCTAATATAGAAACGGTAATATAAAATGTTACTGTGACATCACAATGATTAAATCAACAAAATTCTGTGTCTACACATAACTAACGAGACAATAATGATTGTAAATTAAAGAAATAAGTAAATAAATACCCAGTATGCTTTAATGAAAGTTACAAAAGAGGAAACAGGAATGTTAGATGACCCAGCAAAGGAGAGGGGCCAGGAGCCTGGCATTCTGAAGATGACTTGAATAATGGTGGATAATTGTTGGGAACCAGCTGTCAAGTACATGAGAGCAAAAGGTTGAAAGTGTAGAGACAGAGATTTAGCTCAATGGTTGTGGCTCCCTCCTAGCAAGAGCAAGGTCCTGGGTTTGATCCCTGGTGATCACATACAACAATACCAGGCATGGTGACTCAGGCCCACCAGCAATCAGTACCACATACCACAATACAGGGCATAGTGGTTCACGCCTGTCATCCCAGCACTTGGGAATCAGAAGTAGGAGGATTGCTGAGTTTGAGGCTCGCTTAGGCTATATAGTGAGCTCCGGGCCAGCCTGAACTACAGAGCAAGACCCTGTCTCAAAAAAAAAAAAAAAAAAAAAGGTTGTAAGTGTAGTTATATAAATGCAAAGTGTTTGTTACATACACATGCACACGCAGACCCACAAAGACACAGAGACAGAGACAGAGACAGAGACAGAGACAGAGACAGAGACAGAGACAGAGACAATGCTCTCACTGTCTCAGTAGCCAGGTTCTCAACACAACCAATATAAGGAAATGAATAGAATTAGGGAAGAGTTCAGTGAGAAATGCAAGGTTATCTATATCTATATCTATATCTATGGTAAAATATTTGCAAAAAATTAGTTGACTGAAATGACACAAAAGCATTTTCTCCAACTGGAGGCCAAAAGCCTAAGCAGAACTCCTGTTCTGAAAGTTTTAGAGGACAATCTGCATCTTTTCTTTTTCCCAGTTTTAAAAGACCACTATAGCTTGATCGTAGTTCTAAGTAAAACCATTCTTTAAAGACATATCTAATATGGAGATAACTGTGAGCTATTATCCACATAATAGCACTGATGTCAGTTAGAATTAATACATTTGAACTGAATTAAAATGAGAAAATATTTTACATGTTGAGTATGCAATGTAGAAATATCTTTTCCATAAGAAAATTAGTAAATGCTTTAATAATCTGGTGGATAAATGCATTGGTCTGCTATTTAAGTTTGATAATTGTAAATAATTGATACTGGGGTGATGATACTATAAATTATTTTTATCAACAAAAAAACCCTCAACAATAGAAACAGTTCTTCAAATGCACAAACTTTGTATCCACAGAACTCAGTAAATTGACATAGTGAATACTACTCTAATAATCTGATGCGAAGTCCAGCGGGCCCTGTGTGTTCTCCCAGAGCTCTGGGCACAGGGATGGCAGCCAACTCAGGCTGGTCTGTGAACCTCAACAAAATGTGGACTCAGTAGAAAGCCAAATAAAACCAAAAAACACGACCAGAGATATTCTCCATGTAAATGGCCTAGAATCATCACTCGGACAGATAAAAATAAAAACAAAAACAACAATATTGGGGAGGTATAGTGCTTCATTGTCTGGGACTCCGGTTTCAATCCCGGGTTTCAATAATAAATTGAAGAAATGGAATTAGAAAGTTAACGGAACAGCTGGATGTTCTCTCCAAGGAGACGTGACATTGACACTCTTCTGTGTTCAGGTTGGCACGTCACTACAGCTTCCCACGCAAGCTGCGATTGTGCCCAATGGCTCGATGCTCAGCGCCTCACTTTGTTTGCTTCATATATGTAAAGTGAGTAGTTTTCTTTAGAGATAATATTGACTGGCTCTGTCGAGGTGTCATTCCTACCATACACCTTGCTTTATTCTCATGAAAGGAATGATATCTCAGGGCATGAAAAATAGCACAAAGCTTTGTTTTGTTTAGTATTAGTCAGTATATTTTCTTGAAAAGTATTAATTTTGTGAATCAGTATATCTACACCAGAAAATATGTTTTGCTAGTAAAAGTAGAATGAATTCATGAATGTCTTTCAAATGCTTCTATTACATTGATCAGTGGGGCTGCCTGTTTTAAACATTAATATATTGTAAATATGTTAAAGAAACAAGAGTTTTTGGACAAATGTTAGGTAAAACTAAAAGAATATGTTGATCTTTTTTGGTATTTTTTTTAAAGTTAAGGATGGAGAAATTCAATACTGCATTACAGTGTAAAAACATTTTTCAAAATTATTATAATCATTTTAAAATTCATGTTAAATTCTTTGTTCTGAATTCTTATATTTCACAATATAAGAATATATAACATGTTTACAAAAAAAACCCAATAACTTCATGGCTTTGTGCAAATTACATGCATTTCATTCTATTGATACATTTGAGTATTTTTCATATTGTATAGTCAAAATTGTGTATGATAGTGCCGGGCATGGTGGCTCACGCCTGTAATCCCAGCACTCTGGAGGAAGAAGCAGGAGGGTTGCTGAGTTTGAGCCTTGCCTGGGCTACATAGTGAGCACAGGGCCAGCCTGAACCACAAAGTGAGACCCTGTCTCAAAAAAACAAAAACAAACAAAAACAAACAAACAAAAAACAACCAAAAAAACATTGTGCGTGATATATTCATCAGAAAAATAAATAGGACAGAGAGGGGTAAATACTATATCATTTCTCTAGTATAAGAAACTGAAGGCATTAGTGAGTTCCAAAATGTATACACCAGGTATATCTATATGTATGCTAGGAAGAAAATGTTCAAAAGGAAAAGGGAAGAGAGGGGCTTGGGAAAAGTAAAGAAGGGAAAGAAAACATTTGTTGGAAAAGTGGAAAGAAAGCTTATGTATACAGGGGGTGAGGGTTGTAGGGAGATCAGGGGAATAGGAAAAAAAGAGAAACAAGCTGTGTCATGCACAGGTACAAATTCTCAATGTTGAATGAGGTAATAATGTACATATACGATGTACCCATAAAATCAATTAAAAAGAAATACAATATATTAGAAATTTGTTAAAATGAAAACTCACCTATTTATGTAATCAGGAGACTGTCAAATGGTAAAAGTTTTGTTCAAGTGAATATTCAATAATTATTTTACAAATAATTCACCATATAATTTAAATATTATTTCTGGTGTTTTTCTAAGTTTGAACACATTGATGTTAATATACATACTTGGATACACAAAAGTTATCTGTGCTGTACATTAATTGTTGCTAATATTTGAAACTAATTTAAATCAGAAAAATGGCACTGTAAAATATCATATATTTGTTTGTAACCTTATTGCTAAGAATAGTTGGTTATTTTATAAATAAGAATTTTAAATAGCTATCATTACTTAAAAAAATTGTAGGATCAAGCTCTTAATGGAGCTGAGTTTTGATGATTTCACAAGGATAAATTTAATTCGTTTGGAATACATAAGTAGCATTTTTCCGAAGACACATCAATAGTGCAGTGCAACATTGAATTCATTTAAAATGAACTAATAATAAAATCATATCATGATGAAATACTTGTCACAAAGTGGCATAGCCTCACTTTAAAGCTACTGTCTGCACCTAGAGTTGTTGAAGATGGTTAGTTTCTGATGGGAAAATCTGATCTAAATTAATTTGTAATTACTGAATTAATTTGTAATTACTCCAGTAGTTCCAAATGGTAAGAATTTGAAACGATGTATGCCTAACATCTGTAAGATTAAGTGAAAAATAATAAAAAAGAATATGATGGGGCCGGAGGGTTAGCTCAGTGGTTCCGGCATCTGCCTCGCAAGCTCAAGGTCCTGAGTTCGATCCCTGGTAACCACATACAATGCTGGGCGTGATGACTCAGGCCCACCAGCAATCAATACCACATACCACAGTGCCGGGGGCATGGTGGCTCACGCCTGTCATTCCAGCACTTGGGAGGCAGAGACAGGAGGATTGCTGAATTCGAGGCTTGCCTGGGCTACACAGAGAGCTCAGAGCTAGCCTGAACTACAAAGAGAGACCCTGTCTCAAAAAAAAAAAAAAAAAGAATATGATAGCATCAAAACATGAGAAAAAACTTTTTCTTTAAGATACTAAGAATTATGACAGTGAATAATTTCAGGAAATTATATAAAATATGATATTTATTAGATTACAAATTAATAATGAAAGAACAGGAATTAAAATAAACATTCAAATATTGGTTATATAGATTTTACCAAAACTAAAACAAAATGAGTAACAGTATTTATAAATGGAAGTGAGAAAAAATTTTCAAAGCATGTAATTTTCAAAGGAATGTTAAATATATTAGATACAAAGGAATGACATATATATATATAATCAACATACTTATAATATAAAAATATGTATAATCACCGCATAATGATGAGCCAAAAAACTCCTAAAATACATAGAAGATATAAAAACACACTACAGGAAAGTACTGTGAATGTTCTATAACTAGGACAAAAAGAGATTGACTCTTACTCAGCTTCCATACTATACAAAATGAAACAAAAATGAGATTTCATTTCAATTAAAGTGATAAACATTAAATAGCTTGACAGTTATAAGATTTTAATTGATATGAAACTAAGATAGAATGTATGACTACTGGCAAAAGTACAATGCTATAATCCTTTTGAAGACTTTAATTAGGCTTATTGGTATATTTTTGGTATATGCAATGATGACATTCATCATAGGAAGTTTGTGCATGTATATGATATATCTTGATTCTTATTTTCTGTAAATAAGGACGGGAAGAAGGATTAAAGAGAGAGTTGGGGAATAGGAAAATATGAAAATAAAATAAAAAATATGAAGATGGATTTTTTGAAAAAATAGGGATAATAAATTGACTGAAAGATAGCTTTTGTCTAAAAGAGGCAGATGGAGAACCGATAATTAATACATTATTTTTGACCAATGAAAGATTCATTATGCATGGACAGCAATACATAGGGGAAGTTTTAGGGAGAGCAGGGAAATGGTAAAAAAATGAGAATTAAGATGTGTTATGTAGTGCTGGGCGTGGTGGCTCACGCCTGTAATCCCAGCACTCGGGAGGCAGAGGCAGGAGGATTGCTGAGTTTGAGGCTCGCCTGGACTACATAGTGAGCTCAGAGCCAGCCCGAACTACAAAGCGAGACCCTGTCTCAAAAAAAAAAAAAAGTTGTGTTATGTAATGGTACAGATTCTCAATTTTGAATGTGAATATAATGCATGTATAAAATGCACCAATAAACTCATTTTAAAAAAAGAGTAAGGAGAAGTTATTGAAAGATGTTTTCTGTAAAAGAGACAGAGGAGGACCAGACAATGGGTTGTCCCTGAAACCTGACGTTAAATAAAATTTATGTGTGTGTATAGTATGCTGGGTCAGCACAAATATTTTCTTTTTGCAAGGAAATTTAAAAATTAAATATATAGCTATAAATTATTCTGTAATACATAAAAGCTTGATTAATTTCCAATTTATTATACATTATTTTTATCATCTTTTTTTTCTTTTCTTTTCTTCTCTTCTCTCTTTTCTCCACCACTACTTCTTCCCTTTTAACTTCTTGAATGTTCTCCTTTTTGCTTGTTTCCTTTTTATATTGTTATATCCAGCTTCAGGTGATTTCATTACTGATCTCCCTTCTCACAAAAGATTAAAAAAAAAAGAGAATTGTAATTCAATAAAATGATCTCATTAGTATCAAGTAAACTTCTTCTAGAGACCACTATAATTATAAATATTTTTGAAATTACTAACTCTTCTCCATCCTTAATAACATAAAACATGAAAGAAAGCACAAAAGAAAATAACTTGTACAGAAGCATCCAAATAAACAGTCCATGGGGTTCTACTTCCATTCTAGGGTAATAAAAATAATTGTAACTGAGATATGAAATTTTAAAAAAGAATTGCAGAAATGTAAAGAGAAAATGGGATCAATAAATATTTGCTCATGGTAAGGTACCATACATCATTCTCAATTTAAAAGAAATTATTGGCATTTTTCCTTTTGTGCCTAATTATTAGACAGAAATGATTACCCTTTACCCAAGTCATCTATGAGAGTTGAGGTAAAGGACAGAGACATTAAATACACTGCATGATTTACTGGACTTTAACAATATAATTTTGAAGTTCTCATATTGTATAACAGCTCAGTTCATGATAGCCCAATCTTGGAAACAACCCAGATGCCCATCAACTGGAGGCTAGATAAAAAAGATGTGGTTTTTTTCTATAAAATGGAGTACTACTCTGCCACGAAGAACAACAAGTTTCATTCATTTATTTGCAAATGGATACACCTTGAGGGCATAATAATAAGTGAAATAAATAGATCACTTTTATCTTTTCTCTGGTATTTTTTGAACATAATGTATGTATCTTTACTTTTCTCTGGTATGAGAACCTGTAGATGCAAATGAGTTCTAGAATGTATGATAGATTTTGTAAAATAGGAAATATTCAAAGGGAATGTGGTGGGGAAAGTAATGAGGGGAAAGAATAAATATGATTTGGAAGGAAAAATACATAGTATGTATATAAGGGATGGGGAGGTGTGGGTGGGTAGGGATGTGGGTAAAAATGAGAATTAACTTCTGTAATATACTGGTACAAATTGCCCAATGTTGAGTGTGATTGTGAACTGTATATAAAATGTACCAATAAATAATTAAATTAGAAATGTTGAGTTGAAAAGATAAAAATCTATGCATGTACAACAGTTTTACTGCTCTATTTTCATGCAATGACCTACACATAGGATTCTTATGGCATAGAAATAATGAATATATATCAACAGTAAAATTGCCTAAATTCAAAGCTTACCCATGGGAGTAACCATCTGGTTTCTTAAAAATAAACTTTGTATTTTTGAGCCAATCATAAATAAAGTTAAAATAATATTAATAATCCCCAAATAAGTGGGAAAGTTTTAAGTTATATAAAATGAAACTATTTAAAACTATATTAAATGCATGATGCCTACAATATGTATTAATAAATGCATAAAGACAAAATATGAAATTTCAACATAATATAATATATGACATACATAATATAAAATGCAGTTATAGATATTAATATCAAATAGATGTATAGTTGTATCTTTTGCATTGATTTTTACTCTTCTATAAATATTAGAACTTACTAAAAACACCAAATTAATTATTTAAAATGAAAAAAATAATGGAGGGAATTCTAAATCTGTGTTTGAGGTTAATCGTAGTAGAATTTAATGTTTAAATGATTGAAAAAAGCATTAATTTATTTTAATATACTCTGAGAAATTCAATTGTACTGTACACTAACATTCATGCAGTATTACATTTGTCTGGTTATGGTCAGTTGAACTTGGATAAGGAACTCCAAATTTTTGTCTTTAGCTCTTTATTTTCCTGTCGAAGACCTCACTGGATGTCATTTTAAGTATCTCCTTTATGATCACATCTCCATTCTTCATCAAATAGTCTCATTTTTAAAATAGATTGAGCACTTGGGCAATTTTTGAACATTTACATATGAACTATTTCCACTCAAAATATTAGCCAGAGAAGGAGAACTGAGTCACTGACATATGCTATGAACACTATAGAGAAAAAGAAAATAGGCTTCCTGAGAATTTTTATAAAATACTTTAAAACATAAGGGCAGGGCTTATTCACTAGAAAAGCAGATGCTAAAACACATTATTGGAATTCAAATCCACTGATCTATTTATATTATACATTTGTATATGTTAATTTATTCTAATGCATAACAGTGTTGTAACATTTCCATTTTATTATATCATTTCCTTATCCTGGATAATCTGTGTTGTGCTGAGAATTAATTTATTTCATTTGCTCTTTTCAGCAATGTATACGTAGAAAATACCCCATGCACTAAGTTATCCGAATGAATTGTCCCACATTATGCTGTGAAGAAGGCATTATTGCTTTGTGTCTCTTCAGGGTATAACAAATTTGAAAATATAAAGCTCATTAACATGAAATGGCTCCCCAGGGCTATGTATCATGTGAAATCCAATGTTTACAAACATTTATAGCCCTATTCATTTAAAATTGTCCATTAGTTGGCAGTAAATCAGTGTGATTTGCATTGAAATACACTATTTACCATTAGTGTCTATGAAGCAACATGTACACTCTATACATGCATCACAGAAAAGCATTTTGCCAGAGTTGGTTAGGGTTGATTGGACTACATGTAGTGTCATTGTCCTGTGTGTTTGTGTTGCACGGTAACGTTAGAGAGAGTGCTCTTTGTGTAAATCCATTCTGTAAATATCACACAGTGATTACAGTTCCTAATTTTTCAGAGTAATTGCCTGTAATACAAATACAGGATGCCCCCCCCCACACACACACACCCAGTGCACTTGTTTTATTGTGCTTGAAACTCAGGAGAAATTAAGTTTAGCTGAAATTTCAGCAGCCAAGGGACAGTGTCCATCCCTCACCCCCAAATGGAGCAAGGTCATTTTCCTTCCAAAGAACTGGAACTAAGCAAAGATGCTGGCTTTCATTCAATTTCATTCTATATATTATAGTAAATCCTGTTTAAGTAGTGGAAATAAAAAAAAAAGAAGTAAGTGGCATGAAAATTGGGTAAGGGACTGTCTCATTGTAACTATTTTCAGTACACAAATTTATACTGTACATAGAAAACCTCAGACTCTACCAAAAGCTATTAGAACTAATGACATAATTCACTCAAATTTCATACTACAAAATATTCTCACAGGGGGAAAAAACAGAAGAAACTTCTACACCCATACATTAGAATATTAGTCAGCTATTTAAAAAGTGTACTGTCAAACAACAAAGAGATGTGGGTGGGCTTTGAGTTCTTATTGATAATAAAAAGAAGCCAGTTTGCAAAGACTATGTACCATATGAATTAAAGTGCATACCATTTTAGAGTAGCAAACATGTAGCAATGAGTTGAGCAACCATGGTTGCCAGGGCTTTAGGTAAAGTATTGGGTTTCATTATTGCTGTTACAGTTGAGCAAATAATTCTGAACAAACTATGCTCCCATTTGCTTTTTGACTTTCTAAAGCTTCTGTTGCCCACAGTCAAGCTAGCCTGAAAATATCAATAGGAGAGTTTAGAAATAAATTATGTCTTAAGCAATTTTATTATTTTACCTTGTTAGAATCATTCTACTTTGGTATCAGAATAAGAGGCTTATAGAGAGAGAATGAGTTCTACTATTTCAGCTGTTACTATTCCTATTACTATTGTGGTCAGTGTTGTTATAAAAGGGATATGTGAGGTAGATTTTAAGGTATTGAATCCTGATAATTATTGAGAAAGTGACAATGTTTAAGTCAGAATTTACAATTTGTGGCATCAATAAGATCACAAGTACTTTATGGAAGGAAAATTGGTCAAAGTGCTATTTAGGAAATAAAGCTGAAGGATGGACAGAGAAAGTTCAAAAATCAAAATTTAGAATATTTTATCATTGTTTCCTAGTATTTTCCCTATATAATCTCTAATTATACAAATCAAATTACTAACACTTGTCGACCTTCAACAATGAAGTTCGTTATCTATTTCTAAATTATACCAACAAATTTATTTTTTTTAAGTGCACATTTGCTGGGCATGGTGGCTCACACCTGTAATCCCAGCACTCGGGAGGCAGAGACAGGAGGATTGCTGAGTTTGAGGCTTGCCTGGGCTACATAGTGAGCTCAGGGCCAGCCTGAACTGCAAAGCGAGACCCTATCTCAAAAAACAAACAAACAAACAAACAAAAAAAGAGTAAGTTAAGTCACTCTTCTTTTTCTGAAAACATTCTTTTAATTTCTTATACAAAATATATGCACACTATGAAGGAATTTAGGTAAAAAGTGCAGTAGGAAAATATGTCGGTTAATTGATTGATTTTGTACAATTGTTTAGAAGACAATTCAAAAGCTCATAACCTGGGAAATTCCAGAAGAATGAACCAGTCCATTAAGTGATAGGTATAAGAGTAAGTGATATCCTTGTCCGTGTTTGGAATTGTGAAGCTAATGTGTTTCTAATTTTAAAGCAATAATCCTAAAAGCTCTTGAAAATACATTTCTCCAGGTATAATAAAACATATAAGCAAGCAGTAACAGCTTCATTATAAATCAAGGAGATGCCTTTTTATTTTTATTTATTTTATTGCAACTTAATGGGTGGTTGAATATGTTTCATATAAGTGTTCAATCAATGGAGACATAAATAATGGAATGCATCATACTGGAATCTTTCGAGGGAGTATTCAGTTCTTATATGATTTACACTTCAGTCAAAGTTGCCAGGCTTCTATTAATGGAAAGCAATTTTAGAACAGTACTAACAACTGTGACTTCATTTTACCTCGTCAACTACACATGAACTATTCTAAATAGTATCATCAGCTCTCTCCGCCATCGAATGGTTTTGTTGCATCAGAATTAAATGACTCTAATGACTTGTCATGATTTATCTTCCAGAGAATGAATAAATCTATACTTTCTATTATTAATCTCATTACTCTCACGCATGACTTGACATTACAAATTATCATGAAAAGAAATATGCTTCACTCGCCTTTCTTTGATACGATGTATTAAAATATAATTTTCATAGTGAGAGAAAATAAGCACATGCTTATCAAAAATGTATATTTTATATCCAGAAATACCAATTAAATTTTTTCTTAAAACAATACTTAATTGTGTGTTCTTTCTTAAATTTTACAGGAATCCAATGTAAGCATATGTTTATGGTGGTGATGTAGATTTTTGTCTAATGTTAGTTAACATAAAAGTGACTATACATATTACAGATTTTTAAATTTAATGATAAAGCCTACCAGTCCTCCCCCCAAAAAATCCTCACAATGTTATATTCTACAAATAGAAATTTAAAACATAAATATATTATACTCTTAAAATAGGATATTTTAAAATTTATTTCTGTTTTGGTTACATGCTTAAAAATTCATAAATATAGTTTTATTTAATGGTTATTTTTCACTCTCTTTACTGTTATGGTACTGAGTTTTGCCATAGACATACATCAATATATTAACGACATCCAATAACACCTGTTGAATTACATCCAAAAAGGACATGGTTGGGCCGGAGACTTAGCTCAGTGGTTCCGGCGCCTGCTTTGCAAGTGCAAGGTCCTGAGTTCGATCCTGGTAACCACATAGAATGCTGGGCATGTGACTCATGCCCACCAGCAATCAATACCACATACCACAGTGCCGGGCGTGGTGACTCACGCCTGTCATCCCAGCACTCGGGAGGCAGAGACAGGAGGATTGCTGAGTTTGTGGCAGCTTGCCTGGGTTACATAGTGAGCTGAGGGCCAGCCTGAACTGCAAAGGGAGACCCTGTGTCAAAAAAAAAAAAGGACATGGTTAACTTTAAGGCAAAGTCTCGAATTATTTACTACAGCCTTTGAATTTGTGTTATTATCTTTTATGTATATATTTGTGTCATTTGCTTTATCTGCTATTAAAATGCATCAGATTCCTTACTGAGACAATCAACTAATCTTTACTCCTTTACAACTGGGTACCAGGATGATGTTAAGGTTAAACACAGAATCTGCAGTAGACTTTCTGACTTTATCTCAGCTCTACAATCTGGCTTCATGAACTCGGCAAAGGACTTAATTTTAATTTATTTCAATCCCACGTCTATGGAATGAAAACTGAAAATACTCATCTCACATAGATTTTATGGAAGATGTCTATACAGCACATATAGCATTACATGGCACATAATATGCTTTATGTAATTTTCACTGCTTGCAACACAAATAGTGTTTCATATTTACTACTGAGACATTTTTATTTCTTATTTCCCCAAATAAGTGTCATTTTCATATACATGAGACTAATAAAATGTTAACAGATTTATTTCAATATTTATACATATATTTCATTAAATTTTGAGCTCTGTCTTATACAAGGACATTTGGTCAGGCTTCTGCAGCACAGCATAAATCTACATACACCTATGTAATAGATGCTTATATTTTCAGCAATACTAATCAATCCATGGGTCAGGGCTCATTTGTGAGATTAAAAGAATGATTCTCTAAAAATTAATATGAACTAAATGCATAATAAAATCACCAGGAGGAAGGTTGGTCCAAATGATGCACATTTGTCAATCTTATTCATGTTAAATAAATAAATGTTTGGTGGGGTGATAATTAATGTAGCTTTTATTAACCTACCTTTATGGCAATCTGCAGTTATTAATTTATAAGATATATGGTTCATGAGCTTTGTTTCCATTTTGTTTTTCTTTTCAGCTTCAAATTTTTCCTTTCCCTTCGAAATTTATGTAGACAGAGAGTGGAACCTATAGGGAGGGAGGGAAACGGGAAGAATGAGAATGAGGATCCACCCTGTACAGGTACAAAATTTCAATGGTAAACGTGAAAATAGTGTTTACGTAAAATACACCAATAAACTCAACTAAAAACAAAGAAGTTTATGAATCTAATAGGAGGATTTTGTGTTTCATTCTTCTTCCATTTCTGTACTGGGAGAATTATTCTTTGAAACATTAAAAAATTAAGGGAATTATAATTATATCAGACCTCTACTGAGGGGTGGGAGATGTCGCTCAGTGGTGTCAAGACTGCCTGCCTGCCACGTGCAGGGTCCTGAGTCTGATCCTTAGTACTGTTAAAAAAATTAAAAATAAAAAAGAACTATTTGCATATCTATGAGGTGTCTAAGATTATTTTTTGTTTTGTTTTGTAGTAACAAGGTTCAGACTCACGACCTTGTTCCTATAGGCAAGTGTTGATGCCACTAGCTAAATCTCTGGCCCAAGATAATTTAAAATTTAGAAAAAAGAAAAGTAATTAAGAATATAGATCAAGGGCTGGAGATTTAGCTCGGTGGTTTTAGTATAGGTAGAAAAGCCAGCTAGACATATGTAGGCAGATAGATAGGACTGGCCCTTAAAAGAAAACCAAAAAACCAACTTGGAGTTTACTGCTGCCAGGGAGAAAAGCTACCCCACCCATATAAGATAAGTAGCTCATTGAAATTCCAAACAAGGAGCCATCAGATATTCTAAAGAAGGCTCCAACCTCCTGGGGTAAAAGGCTGATACCTTAACCCACCTCCCCGGAAAAGAGTTAAGAGTCAAAATTCCCCAATCTACCTTTTAAAAAATCTCATTGGTGGCCCCCATTTTGAACCCACCCCACCTCATGATTTTGGCCCATAAAATCCCCCTAAAGAAAGCAATCCTGGG